>CM033721.1:41870482-42111368 GCA_019671005.1 Hibiscus mutabilis | reverse complement strand
ATATTAAGTCTAGAAGTGGACTGTTTGCTAGGCTTATTGTCTTCATGATTAAGTGAACAAGTTATAAACATATATGGAGAGTTTTGAATTCGTTATAAGCATACATGGACATATTTAAATAAACTAAAAGTCACCATGGTTTGTTTTACTTGTATTGGTGTACAAACATGTATAATAGACCACTATGAACCAAGGTCCAAAACTAAAACAAGTAAATAAGAGTTAAATGAGACATAATACTTGATATGTAAACTTGAATAATTGAAATGAATGACATGTAATGCTTGATTTTTGACATGAAACTTGTAACATACCTCCTCGGGTTAGCCGTAACCCGGTTCGGGAGCATTACCAAAGCGAGAACAAAGCCATAGATGGTTACTTGTCGAACAAGTAACCTTGATATACATGACTTGTAACACAAGTAACCTGAATACAACCATTCAAAGCATACAAGCAATCCACATTAAACAAAACCAACATACTTAGCATGCTAATTTAGGTACTAATTTGTTTCATTTCATACTTATATCCTAAGTTACCATTCTCATATTACCATTCCATTCAATTCACATACATCATTCAAACAACAATCACAAGTGTGGCATACTTCACAATAGGTTACTATTGGACATGATTCAACTTTCATTCTTACTGCAAATTCATGTACTCTATTCGAATGATACAAGAGGTCACTTAACTCATTTCAATTAGCTTACTTGCATCTCAAGATACTACTTATTCAACCAATTAACATGATCAATACAAAGCATCCAACTTACATTCTTATTACATATTCATACACCTATTCGAACTATAAGGTGATACCTAATCACATTTCATTTGTTTCTTTTTCAATCAAGACATACTATTTCATGGCATACTTGGTTAGTACATTGTTAATGCATGCTTAAACATACCTAAGCTTCAATCTCAACATTGTCGAATTATGGCAGTAGCCATAAGAACAAATGCATGATCATAGCATTTTAGTCTAGCATTCGAATCATACAAGGTTTCATCAAACATTGAATTATTTCATAATTTGCGCAGCATTATACTAGTTTATATACATATCAACAAGGTTATATACATACTTTAAGTCATCAAAGTTGGTTACATGATAGGCCCAATAAAACATTACATTTACTAGTCTTAACAACACAATAAAATGCATGATCAAGGCTACCTATTACAAGTTCTAGTTCCACCAAACTAGGAGTATACAAAGAGTATGAAATCATACTTTCAAGCTTGCTTCAAGATGTTTCTTTGATCTCAAGATATCCTCTTGATAATGTCTTTCATCTGTTATGGGAAGAATGAAGAGTAGAGTGGTAAGTACAAGTTACGTACTTAGTGAGGTAACCCTAAGTCTAGTCAATTTCAAAGCATATATATCCAAGTTTACATGTATTTCAAAGAATCAAGATCATCAGTACATGACACATGTTATTAATGAATAAGGTAAACTTAGGCAAACATCACATATCACACATTCAACATTGTAACATCTATCATATATCATAACATACTATTCGAATATCTTGCGTAGAAGACAAGCAACCATATACACCAAGTACCAAGTATGCATTTCTACACAACAAGGATAAATCATGCATAACTTTCATGTGAAGTAACTAGTTATACAATCATTCACGCTTTATCTTCCAAGGCAAGGATGTTCATTCAAGAACTTACAAAAACAAGCAATATTCATATCACACATCCAAGGTAACAAAGTTCATTTAAAGTTTTAGTTCATCTTATAACACCCTTGGTATTCAGTTCAATAGATAATCAAATCTTCAACAATATGCACCGAAGTGCCAATATGAGCTCAAGATTCTAAGGCATGCCCTCCTATCTATCCAAACTAGCTACCAAGGTTGTTGATTATCAATTTCATTCAAGCTGTATACAATTCATTTTTCAATACAAGTTTATGCCATTCAAAGGCCAAGCCATTAGGCTTATGGAGTCTTAACTCCCAAGACAAATCTATCCATGCCATTCGAATGGCATGAATACAAAGTGGTTCCATTGTTCATTTCATTTCAACCAGCCTTGTATATCAATCACAAACACATGCATATATATGCAATGTGTGTACCTTATTCTCCAAGCAAGCATGTCATTTCTTACAGTTGGTATAAGCAATGCAACATGACAAGCATTTCATTTCATTTGCTTAACACTCAAGTAAACAAATAGATCATGACATCAAACAAGTTGTCATACATGTCATTCTTCCCTTAATTAGCCAAATATATATTAGGTCATGTTACATGGCAATGACATTGAATTAAGACAATAACAAGGTTGGTTAGGACCTAGTCCCAACCCTAAGGATAGTTACACTCACGATACTCCTAGCAAATCAATTGTCTTGTATCCAAATCCCTTTGCCTCTTGCTTTGGGATGTCCACTCTTTTCTTCCTCTTCCACAACTTGCTGCCCTTGGTCTAGCAAGCATAACCCATACAATTCATCAAAACATGCACATAATGTCACACATATATATTAGCAATGTTACCACATTTGTACCTAACATTTAGCTACTGTTTTTATGCTTTCTTTGAAGCATTACTTACTTGTTCATGTCCATATTGTTATTACCTCACTTTAAGACATAACTGGACAGGTTACAATGTCCAAAAACTGTTTTGGAAACAGTTTGCATCTAGGTGTAAAAATAGTCCCAAACTGCCCTGGACTCTACTGCCTTGCAATTTGCACAATGTCCCTTTAAATGGTCATATCTTTTAATCCGTACGTCGGAATTTTGATTACTATACACCATTGGAAGGCTAACAAAATTTTCCTTAAGACCATATAAGAGTTGCATTTTATTTCTTAGCCAATTAATACAGTTTATTGCTCAATAACAGGGCATTTACACTGCCTGGACAGTTTGCACTGTCCAGCAATTTCTTTTTACAGTTTCCAGCATAGGACCCAGTTTTCAGTTATGTTTTCACCTAATGAAAGTAGACATACTAAGGAACATGTCACTAAAATTTCATCCCTGAATTTGATCTATACAATTTTTTGTGAATTTTCAAAGTTACTGCCCAGAACAGAGCAATTCTAGGCAGATTGCACCTATTCACATTTTAATTCCTTAAATTCATTTTAACCAATGTTTTGGCCCTATAATTCATTTCATATGACATCTTAAACATGTTTAGTAAATGTTAATTCATTATTCAAGGCATCCAAAACATAGTAAGTTGGTTACAATGCTTAATTTTGCATGTTTACACAATAGGTTCTTACTAAAATAGTTTCTATGTTATAAGACTATGTTCATACTTTTATCCTTCATTTCCAGCATTGGTTACTAACAATTCAGCTTGTTTAACACCTTAATTACATTATCTAATCATGATCATGTCCAATTCATTAATTCCATAGCTTAATTACAAGTTCTAACCATTCAATTCTTACATCATCATCTAATTTCAAATTTACAGCAACCTAGTTTTGTTACACCATTCCTTACACATGAATTCTACTCTAATTCAAGTCATCCATGATATATACATGTTCAATTTCATCATTCTCTTCATTCCAAACAACCTAACAACTCAACTAAGCATTTAAACATCATCAAAATCAGAATTTCAAGCATAAATCAGTTTGGACAGCATGAATTTACCTTTGTAATGCTGCCACCAAGTTGAATTTAGCTCAAATTCAACCTTACACCATAAATTTCAAGCTTGCTCTCACAAGAATCCTCTCTCCCTATTTTCTTCTTCAAATTCGGCCAAATAAGGAATGAAGAAGATGATGGCTACGCTTAATCCAAGTTATTGGATTTATGAATTGTCTAAAATGGCCTTTAATTTATCCTTATTATTAACTTAATCAAGGGCATTAGGGGAAACAAGGAATTTAGCATGCATTCCCCACCTTTCTCATTTAATTCAATTTGGTCATTCTAAATTGGTCACAATTTTCATTTAGTCTTTCAATTAGACCCTTTACTAATCAATTTAGCTTAAATTCTAAGTTTAATTAAGCTATCAACTTTTGAAATTGGTTTCAATACTTCTAGGCTAGGATTTGGGGTGTTACAATTCTCCCCTCCTTAAAAGAAAATTTTTCCTCAAATTTACCTAAATCGAATAAGTTAGGATATTGCTTCCTCATGACTTCTTCAAATTCCCAGGTAGCTTCTTCTACCTTATGGTTTCTCCATAATATCTTAAGAAGGGGAACAATCTTGTTCCAAAGCTTCTTTACTTCTCGGTCAAGAATCTGAATAGGTTCCTCTTCGTAGGACAAATTAGGATTCAATTCTACTTCTTCGGGCTCAAGAATGTGTGAAGGATCAGATCGATACCTTCTGAGCATTGAAACATGGAAGACATTGTGTATTCTATCGAACTCTCTAAGAAGAGCTAGTTGAAAGGCCACTGGACCAATTCTTTCAATAACTTCAAATGGTCCAATGTATCAGGGACTGAGCTACCTTTTTCTTCCAAATCTAAGCACTTTCATCCAAGGTGAGACCTTTAGAAAGACTTTGTCTCCAATAGCATACTGGATATCACTCCGTTTTCAAGTCAGCATACGCTTTCTGTCTATCGAAAGCTGTCTTCAATCGATAGTGAATGATCTTGATTTGTTCTTCGGTTTCCCGAAGCAATTGAGGTCCTAGAATCTTGTTATCTCCCAATTCGGACCAGCATAGAGGAGTTCTACATCTTCTACCATATAGAGCTTCAAATGGTGCCATTTGAATAGACGATTGATAGCTATTTTTGTAGGAAAACTCTACAAGAGGTAGGGATTTCTCCTAATTCTTCCCGAAATTGATAACGCAAGCTCATAGCATATCTTCTAACACTTGAATGATTCTCTCATATTGGCCATCCGATTGAGGATGAAAGGTTGTACTAAGATGTACTTTAGCTTATAGAGCTTTCTACAGAGAATTCCAGAATCGAGAAGCGAATCGAGGGTCACGATCGGAGATGATTGCTGTAGGTGCACCGTGTAACCGAATCACTTCACGGATGTACAACTCGGCAAGGGTTTCCAAGCTCATGTTAGTACGAACATGGGTAAAGTGAGTAGATTTAGTGAATCTATCAACAATCACCCATACATCATCATTCTTTCTTGAAGTAGAAGGAAGACCGGTGACAAAGTCCTTAGTAATTCGATCCCACTTCCACTGGGGAAGTTCAATAGGTTAGAGCAGTCCAGTAGGGACTTGATTCTCGGATTTGACTCTTTGACAAGTTAAGCACTAGGATACGAAGTCCGTGATTGCAAGTTTCATGCCTGGCCACCAGTATAGTGGCTTTGGGTCCTTATACATCTTAACCGATCCAGGGTGAATCAAGAAAGAACTTTGATGTGCTTCTTGCAACATTTCCCGCTTTAATTGTTTGTTGTTAGGAGCACAAACTCTATCTTTGAAATAGAGGAGTCCATCTGACTTGAGGGAGAAGTCAGAGCTAGACTCAGAAACAAGCTTAGACATGATCTTCTAAAGATCTGGATCAACTTGTTGAAATTCTTTGATCCGCGAGACTAGATTGGATTGAACTTGAAGTTAAGACAAGAATTTCATGCCCTTGGATAGTCGGAAATGAGCATTGCTAGCCGTAGTAGCTACGAAAGAATTAACAAGGTCATAGAATGATTTTCAGTAGATTTCTTGCAATGCAAGGCACTATTCGAATTGTTTCTTGAAGAACAAGGCATTGTTCGAATTCTTTATTACAAGCTAAGAAATACACAATTTCAATGGTTACAAGTATTTTAGACACAATTCTTATTCGAATGGCAATTTACTTTTCAAGGAGTGCTCGAATGGTAACTTGTAGCTTAAGGAAGCTCTAGATTCATTGTTTGCAAAACAAGAGAAGACGCTATTCAATGAATTTAATCAGTAATCTAGATTTAGTAGTTACCCGAGTATGGTCTGTGACTAAGGGCATCAGCAACTATGTTTGCTTTCCCTGTATGGTAGTCGATAACCAAGTCATAATCCTTAAGTAATTTGAGCCATCTCCTTTGCCTCGAATTCAAGTCCTTATGAGTTAGGAGGTATTTGAGACTTTTGTAATCTGTAAATATATTGCATTTCTCTCCGTATAGATAGTGTCTCCATATCTTGAGAGCAAATACGATAGTTGCTAGTTCCAGATCGTGTGTTGGATAATTAGACTCATGAGGCTTCAGTTGCCTTGAAGCGTAAGCAATTACGTTCCCATCTTGCATCAAGACACAACCAAGTCTGAGATGAGAAACATCACTATAAACAGTGAATTCTTTGCCCAATTCGAGTTGGATGAGTACCGAGCCATGAGTCAGAGCTTGCTTAAGTTGATCAAAGCTTCGTTGTTGGTTCTCCGACCAAACGAAAGGCGTATCTTTGCAAGTAAGCTTAGTAAGGCTTGCGGCAATGGGGGAAAAGCCCTTAACAAATATTCTATAATAGCTGGCTAAACCGAGAAAGCTTCAAACCTCGCTTACATTCTTCAGAGGTTTCCAATTTAGAATAGACTGAATCTTGCTTGGATCGACTTTTATTCCTTCAGGGAGATAACGTAGCCGAGGAAAGAAACTTTTGGTAACTAGAATTCACATTTGGATAACTTGGCATACAATTGACATTCTCGGAGTGTTTGTAAGACAATTCGGAGGTGTTTAGCATGTTCCTCCTTATTTTGAGAGTACACTAAGATGTCGTCGATAAAGACAACTACAAATTTGTCGAGATAGGGCTTGAATACCTGATTCATGAGATCCATGAAAGTAGCCAGAGAATTCGTTAACCCGAGTGGCATTACAAGGAATTCAAAGTGGCCATATCGAGTACGAAAGGTTGTCTTGGGCACGTCTTGTTCTTTCACTTTCATTTGATAGTACCCCGATCGAAGGTCGATCTTAGAGAATACGAAAGAATCCTTGAGTTGATCAAAAAGATCTTCAATTCTAGGCAGGGGATACCGATTCTTGATAGTGAGCTTGTTTAACTGATGATAGTCAATAGAAAGTCGCATAGTCCCATCTTTCTTTTTCATGAATAGGACTGGAGCACCCCATGGAGAGGTGCTAGGCCGTATGAAACTTTTATCTTGCAACTCCTGAAGTTGCTTCTTTAATTCTTTCAACTCGACAGGTGCCATTCTATAGGGTGTAATGGACACCAGAGCTGTTCCAGGCTGAACTTCAATCCCGAACTCTACTTCTCTGGTTGGAGGGACACCAGGGAGTTCCTCGGGAAAAACATCAATGAATTCAGAAACAACAGGCATGCTCGGCAAATCGAATTCAATTTCATCTTGAATAATCATTTTAGCAAAGATCGAGGTTGGTTTCTTGTCTATTAAGAGAATGGATTTTTCCCTAAACCAGAGATACAATCTATGATTTTGGCAATCTACCCAAACCTCGTGTTTACTTAACCAATCTAGCTCTAACTCTAGATCGAACTCATAAGAAGGCAATACATATAAATCAATAGGAAAGGGTGTATTTTGAATGACTATAGAACAATCCTTGAAAAGGAAGTTGATGGATGTGATTCCCCCTATTGGGTTCGAAACTACAAGGCTTTGCTTTATAATTTCAGGTTTCATCTCGAAAGATTATCTCCTACATTCAAGGAGCCTACTGGACTTTCATTATCCCAACCAAGTCTTGTTTCAGACATTCTAGTTCAATCAGAACAATAAGAGTTTTAGTTTTTCACATTTAAGCAACAATACAAGCTTATATCAAGTCTCCCAGGTGGCACAATATCCTATATGATGTAAGTGAGCTTAGTTCAGTCATAGAACCGACTAAAAAGCTCTGATTACCAATAAATGTAACACCCCTCCCCAGGTTAGTCGTAACCCGGTTCGGAAGCATTACCAAACCGAGAACAAAGCAATAGATAGGTTACTTGTCGAACAAGTAACCTCAATATACATGACTTGTAACGCAAGTAACCCAATTACAACCATTCAAAGCATACAAGCAATCCACATTAAACAAAACCAACATACTTAGCATGCTAATTTAGGTACTAATTTGTTTCATTTCATACTTATATCCTAAGTTACCATTATCATATTACCATTCCATTCAATTCACATACATCATTCAAACAACAATCACAACTGTGGCATACTTCACAATAGGTTACTATTGGACATGATTCAACTTTCATTCTTACTACAAATTCATGTACTCTATTCGAATGATACAAGGAGGTCACTTAACTCATTTCAATTATCTTACTTGCATCTCAATATACTACTTATTCAACCAATTAACATGATCAATACAAAGCATCCAACTTACATTCTTATTACATATTCATACACCTATTCAAACTATAAGGTGATACCTAATCACATTTCATTTGTTTCTTTTTCAACCAAGACATACTATTTCATGGCATACTTGGTTAGTACATTGTTAATGCGTGCTTAAACATACCTTGGCTTCAATCTCAACATTGCCGAATTATGCTAATAGCCATAAGAACAAATGCATGATCATACGATTTTAGTCTAGCATTCGAATCATACAAGGTTTCACAAACGTTGAATTATTTCATAATTTGCGCAGCATTATACTAATTTATATACATATCAACAAGGTTATATACATAGTTTAAGTCATCAAAGTTGGTTACATGATAGGCCCAACAAAACATTACATTTACTAGTCTTAACAACACAACAAAATGCATGATCAAGGCTACCTATTACAAGTTCTAGTGCCACCAAACTAGGAGTATACAAAGAGTATGAAATCATACTTTCAAGCTTGCTTCAAGATGTTGCTTCGATCTCAAGATATCCTCTTGATAATGTCTTTAATCTGTTATGGGAAGAATGAAGAGTAGAGTGGTAAGTACAAATTATGTACTTAGTGAGGTAACACTAAGTCTAGCCAATTTCAAAGCTTATATATCCCAGTTTACATGTATTTCAAAGAATCAAGATCATCACTACATGACACATGCTATTCGAATGAATAAGGTAAACTTAGGCAAACTTCACATATCACACATTCAACATTGTAGCATCTATCATATATCATAACATACTATTCGAATATCTTGTTTAGAAGACAAGCAGCCATATACACCAAGTACCAAGTATGGATTTCTACACAACAAGCATCAATCATGCATAACTTTCATGTGAAGTAACTAGTTATACAATCATTCATGCTTTATCTTCCAAGGCAAGGATGTTCATTCAAGAACTTACAAAATAAGCAATGTTCATATCACACATGCAAGGTAATAATGTTCATTTCAAGTTTTAGTTCATCTTATGGTATTTAGTTCAATAGATAATCAAATCTTCAACAATGTGCACCAAAGTGCCAATATGCACCATAGTGCCCATATGCACTGTAGTGCCAAAATGCACCGTCGTTCCAATATGCACCGTAGTGCCAATATGTACCGTCGTACCAATATGCACCGTAGTGCCAATATGCACCGTAGTGCCAATATGAGCTCAAGATTCTAAGGCATGCCCTCCTATCTATCCAAACTAGCTACCAAGGTTGTTGATTATCCATTTAATTTAAGCTTTATGATAAGTGTTCAAAAGTACTATTTTTATTACCCTTTTTACTCATATTATTGTTAGACTTGGGCTCATATTAGTTGCATAATTAGTCATTCATGCATTAATTCATGTTTCTTTCCACCGTTGAGCTTGATTACATAACTTGGTGATTTTTGTGGAAAAAAGATGCTGCTTTGGTGTGGTTTTGTGTGTGTGCATAATCACTTGCCTAAACAAGGCTAGAACCAGTTGCCAGGGCAATGCATGAAGGAGATGCTGAGCTAGTTGCCAAGGCAATTTTCGACAAGGAATAAGATGATATGGTAGCCGAAATTGATGGCTAGATAAGCCCAAGATGACGTGGAGCAAAATTAAATCCCAAAATAAGTTTGATTTCCATAAAGAGGTTAAAGAGAAAT
Organism: Hibiscus mutabilis; assembly: GCA_019671005.1. Lineage (NCBI taxonomy): Eukaryota > Viridiplantae > Streptophyta > Magnoliopsida > Malvales > Malvaceae > Hibiscus > Hibiscus mutabilis. Next base: position 42,101,403 of record CM033721.1, on the reverse strand, counting down.
TAAATCCCAAAAAGATAGGAGAATTTCTAGAAGGAATTTAAATATAATCAAGAATTATATTCTTTAAAGATATTTAATTCCAACTTAACTTCCTCCTCAAAAAAGACTTTGACCTAGCCCTATAAATTAAGGATCAAGCCGTCAACTCCAAGGGATAGAGGAAGAGAAATTTCGACAAGATCAATAGGGAGAGAGGAGAGAAATTTCGACAAGATCAAAGAGGGACATTTCGACAAAGAGGCTTCAACCATTCTTCATCTTTTTCTTTCTTTGTTCAATTAGGTTTATGCTAGGAATTCTTTATCTTGTGTTTCTTTGGAACCTAGCCATGAAGTAAATATACTTGGCTAAGGTTATTGTGTCTTGTGGTTGTGAGAAACAATTGGATTTTGTTTAGGTAATAAGAGTTTTCACTTTCAATTCAAGGTTTACTCATTCTTGGTTCTTATTCTTGTTTGCGAGTGAATTGGGAGAGGATCTCGTAACTTCATCTATTTATCTAATATCGGGAGAGTTAGATTCAAGAAACGAATGAGTATGGCCTTTATTCAATCTATTGATGGTGGAGATTAATCCGGCTTAGGAATAATTTAAGGATTTCAACGGCTAAGAGGAGCGCAAGATTGGTTGTTGTTCACCCTTGATTCACGCAGGGATGTATTATCAAGGCATGTACAAATAGCTAGAGTTTCGACTTACGGATAAGAAGAAACAATTGAAGAACGCTCTGCCGAACCTTGAAGTTGCTGCCCAGCCACCCAAGTAGTTGCCCAGCTTGTCGCCCAGGCAACCATCGATTAGTTGCCAAGGCAACCCTATTGTGCAAGTTGCCACGACAACTGAGTTGCCCTTGCACTCTTTTACCAAAAGGATCCAATCGGCTATCACACCTCAACTCACGATAACCTGCCCTATTCTCTCTCATTTAATTACATCTTCTTTTACTTATTTGATTTCTAGTTTAGTTGTTAGTTAAAGCTCCTACGATCTTCTACTTGTGTTCTTTTACTTTTTACAGTGTGAGAGATTAGATTATTGAAGTGGCACCAAACCCTGTGGAGACGATATCTTTTATACTATAACTTGCGACGTGTACACTTGCACAATTGCGGAGCACTTATTACGCGCAACAAGTTTTTGGCGCCATTGCGGGGATTGACAATATCAACTTTGTTTTTATTTTCTTGCACTTTTTATTTTTCTTGTTTAAGATTCAAAGGGCTAACAAACTTTGGTTTTGCATTGGTATATGACCAGGGCGAGACTGATTACACCAGAATATCCCTTTGATCCAGAAATTGAATGAACCTTGCAAAGACTTACACGAAGGTCAAGAGTAGCAACAGCTAATCAAGACGGCAATATGAATCAAGATATTCCAGGAGGAGGAGGAGTGATTCTTGCACGAAACAGAACTATTCGAGACTATCTTGAAGAAGATCTTGAAGGACTTAATCCAGGAGTTGCCACACCTAAAATTGAAGGTGGCCACTTTAAGTTGAAACCAGTGATGTTTAATATGATCAACACAATTGGTCAATTTGGTGGCTCAGCAACTGACGATGCACATCAACATCTTAAATCTTTCCTCGAGATTTGCAATTCATTCAAAACACAAGGAGTCACCCCAATTTTTATGACTAAGATTATTCCCCTATTCACTGAGGGATAGGGAGAAAGCATGGTTGAATAGTATTCCTGCCGGATCAATAGGATCTTGGACCGATCTTTGTCGTGATTTCCTTGCTTGATTTAAACCTACAAATTTGACTGATAAGCTTCGTAATGAAATTACTTCTTTTCGACAGGCAGATGATGAATCCATGTACGAGGCTTGGGAGCGATATAGAGAACTTCTACACAAATGCCCCCTGCACGGATTCCCAGTGTGGACACAAGTAATAATGTTTTACAACGTTGTGAATACACCAACAAGGATGATGCTAGATGCCTCGGCAAACGAAATACTCCTAGATAAGTCACCGGAGGAAGCAATGCAATTTCTAAATAGGCTTGCCAAGAATGATTATCAATTCCCATCTGCTAGAAGAGGAGGAGTTAGATGCCAAGCCACAATACGTGAATTGGGATCATCGGATTCAATTTCGGCACAATTGGCTACTCTAACCAAGATGGTCCAGAACATGCAAAACCAAACAATACATAGGAGGTCAAGGTAATGGATTCCTTTTGTGAGTTATGTGGTGGTAACCATGATTCTTCTGAATGTATGCAGAATCCGGAATCCAGCTTTTATGTGGGGAATTACAACCGGAACAACACTGTGATGTCCAACTCATACAATCCAGCTTGGAGAAAGCACCCGAATTTTTCATGAAGTAATCCCAACAATGCTCTAAACCAGAACAATCAGACTGCACAAGCATCGGGATTCCAGCAGAATATGCCATGGCAACAGTTGCCGCAGCAACAACCGACAACATCTAGTTCTTTGGAAAATTCTCTCAATGCTTTTATGTTGAAAACTGAATCTTATATGGCTGAGAATAGTAACTTCATAAAAAGAATTGGTGCTTTTATTAACAGAACCGAGACGAGATTGCAAAACCAAGAGGTAGCAATCAAATCATTGGAAAATCAAGTCGGACAATTTGCTCAAAACCTTAATACTAGACTGTAAGGAGGTTTACCTAGCGATACTGAAGTCGCAAGAGGAACTGGCCATGAGCAATGTAAGGCGATCTCCACTAGAAGTGGCCAACAACTTAAAGAGGCTCAAGCTCGCTCATCAAACAAAACTCCACAAAAAGAACTAGACGAACTCAGCGGCAAAGCCTCATATGCTGAACCAGGAATTACCGCGACAACCAGCGATAAGCATGCCTCGACAACCGGCGATAAGGATGCCTCAGCAACCAACGATAGGCACGCCACGACATCCTAGTTGATAATGCCTCGGCAACTCCAGTTACCTCGGCAATGCCATCAATCAGGTTCCAGACCAATGAAAGGATCGAAGATATCTGACTTCCACCACTATTCCCACAAAGGTTGAAGCGACAAAAGCAAGAATATCAATTCAAGAAGTTTCTTGATATCCTCAAGCAAGTCCACATCAACTTGCCATTGGTTGAAGCAATTGAACAAATGCCGAACTATGCCAAGTTTCTTAAAGACATTGTGTCCAAGAGAACAAGGCTAGGAGAGTTTGAAACAATTGCTGCAACAGAGGGATGCATGGCCATGTTGCATAATCGCATGCCACCCAAGTTGAAGGATCCCGGAAGTTTCACAATACCCTGTTCCATTAGAAACCACTATGTCGGGAAAGCATTATGTGACCTTCGAGCAAGAATAAACTTGATGCAGTTGGGTAATGCAGTTGGGTGAACCAAGCACAACCACCCAAAAGAGGCATGATTCTCATATTCATATGGTCAGTTCTCACCCAGCCAATCAGCCTCAAAGCCATTCCCGTAATCAATCATCATGGTTTACAAAGCCTCCAAAGGTTCTTCATCTAGTGCTGATATCACACACTAATTTGCTCCAACGCTTGTTGAAAGGAAGCTTTTGACCCCGATTTAGTCTAAACCAAAAAACCTCTCTATCCCGAAGGTTACGATGTTAATGTTGTATGTAACTACCATGTGGGAAGTATGGGCCACACCACAGAAGATTTGTAGCCCCCTTCCTAGTCTGGTAGAGAACCAGGTCAGAAAGCGTTAACAGCGAACAATACAGTGAATCTGACACATTAACGAGACAAATATCTCACACGGTGCGATAGAATCGAGCAATGCAAGGCTTACCAATCAATTGTTTGACCAATTTTAAAGTTTTTAAACCTTTGGGGCCAAACTGTAAATTATAGAAATCTAGAGGTCCTTTTTAGCAACTGATTAATCTATATTGAAATCCAATCTATGATTAACCATTCTGAAAGTTTTCATGCTAATCCGATGTCATTTACCCAATCAATTCGACTATACAAGATTAAGTGACCATTATGTAAACAATGCAAGTTGTGTTCAATAGCTTTTAACCGAATAAATAGATACTGTACCAAATCACCTTGGTGTCGTATTGGTACGGGTGAACATGGATTTGAACTCAATTGAATCTACCAATTTTTGTTTTGATATGATTTGACCTGTATCGATATGGGTTGACCAACATTGACTTGACCAGGGTCTATTTCGATACACCCTGTATCCGTACCTAAGCCATTTATTTCCAAACCTTACTGCCGATTTTCGTACCAAAATGCCTTGAAGGCCTTATCGATATGCCTGGGTTATTATGCATTTTTACCTGACCAAATATGCACTACCGTACCAAAACAGGTGAACTTGTATCGGTACAGCCTGCACTATAATGACATATTTTATCTGGTTTTCATCAAATTAACATGTTGAACGATGTCCAAATACAATGAAATTTCGCCAGAAATATTTAAACACTATAATCTATATAGATGTCCAATTTTAGGGCTATCTGAATCCATTTACTAGGTTTTTACACTTTTGAGCTAATTATGCAACTTTAGCCATTACCAAAAGGTCAAATAGTGCTTTAGTGACTTTTATAACCCATACATTATACACACAAATCAAAATGGACATAATTGACAAGTTTAACTACTTTGCTACAATTCTAGGAGTTCATAGGGACAAAACACATTACTTGAGGCTCGTAGTAACTTGCCAACAACGTCGAATTCTCCGATCTTCAATGACAAAATCTTTAACCTAAAATGCATGAAATGAAATGCATTAGGCATACTTTGCCTAGTAAGGTAGTCATAAACAATACCAATAACAATGGATTGCATTTTAAAACATGTAACAACAACAATGATGCCACAAAAAATATTATCAATGCAATCTTCAAGTTCAATAACAATAATATCATAATTTTTATCATTAACCCTTGGATCGATTCCCGGATAGTGAATACACAAATTCCTACGCCTTGCCAAATCAATAAATGGTCTGATCCCTCCGCCTCGCCAATAAGACCAATATCACAACACATCCCTTCGCCTCGCCAAATCAATATAGGTCATAGCCCTAGGACCGTAGTCCACCCGTACACTAAGCTCATGAATTCTATGGCATGCCAATTGTATCCAATGTCCTTTCGAATCAAAGGTCCGGTAACAATGTCAATGATCGGTGTTCGGCAACAATAGCGATGTTCAATATTCTTGTCAATAACAATGATCCGATATTCATACTCATTAAAAATACCAATGACAATGTCAATGCTTAATAATCTCAATCACAATGATAATGATCAATGCTCCATTTCAAATGTTTTGATAACAATAATTGTATCGATAGCAATGCTCAATGACAATAACAATAACGTTACCAATGAATAAACTTCATGATCAATATTCTATGATTCAATGACAATAACGGTAATGAAATCAATGATGATGTTCGATATCAATGACAATGGCAATGACAATAACGATGCTTAATAGTCAAAACTATGACTTACCGATGCTTACCAATAGCATCCACTATATGGTTTGGTGCAATAATCCTTGACAACGGTATTTGCAATACAATAAACGTTAACAATGGAATTGGGAAGACACCTAGTCTATCCCGAGACTTTGACTACACTCACCTTGACAATCCGATGCTCCTACGGCTCTTAGATGATAATCCCTTTGTTCCTAGCTTTTGTCGGTGACGATGGATGATCTCTATCAACCTCTTGAGCTAGGTAAAACAATAGGATTGTATTAGAATCATCAATATTATATCGTAAACAATATAATGATATGAAAATCAATATCTAAGCTCAAAATAGCCATTCACTATAAGATTTCCATGGATAGTCAAAACCTTAACTTTGTGATTAAGCTTGATTTATCCATGAATTTTCAAAGATTGTTTGGGGATTACTACTTACCCGATCGAAGAAGATAATTCAGTAACGGTAAACTGAAGAAACTCAAGCTTTCTCAACCTTGAACAATGGAGGTTCTTGCTTGGAGGTGGAAGAAGATGAGATAGAGGTGTGTGCTTGGCATGTAATCGGGTAAGTTCCTAAATTGGCTATTCTATTGTTTTAAAGGAATAACTTTCCTTTATATGAAGGAAGGTCATCAAAACACCCCACTTACGATGATTATAATTGAGGAGGGGCTAATCGCAAGGTTAGTCCCTCAACTCTTCGATATTCTAAACATGTACCCCAACTTTCAATTTCTATATCATAGCAACTAAATGTTTTTCAAAACATTGAATAAGGTCCATAAACAATAAATTGACTCAATCAGAATCCAATATCAATACAATTGACCATGCGGTCTAAGTGAAAGCTATATTTGAACCTTTCCAATATAGGGTTTTCGATCGCCAAAACCCAATTCTGACTAGGCTAGATTTTGGAGTGTTACAACTCTCCCCTTTAAGAAAAATTCATCCTCGAATTTTACCTGAACTAAAGAGATGAGGATATTGCTCTCTCATTGCCTCCTCTGGTTCCCAAATGGCTTCTATGGTAGTGTGACTCTTCCAGAGCACCTTGACTAGTGGAATGGTCTTGTTACGAAGTCTCTTGACTTCTCTTGCAAGAATCTGGATTGGTTCTTCTTCATAAGACAAGTTCAGTTGAATTTCCACTGATTCAGGTTCCAAGATGTGCGAAGGGTTAGAACGGTACTTCCGTAACATCTATACATGGAACACATCATGGATTTTTCTCAATTCTGAGGGTAACGATAGGCGATAAGCCAAAGGGCCAACTCCTTCAACAACCTTAAAAGGTCCAATGAATCGGGGACTCATCTCCCCTTTCTTGCCAAACCTCAGAACATTCTTCCACGGTGAGGCTTTAAGAAAAGCTTTCTCACCGACTTCATATTGTATATCCTCTCGTCTAGGATCAGCATAGGCTTTTTGTCGGTCAAAGGCAACCTTCAAGCAATCATGGATGATGGCAACCTGATATTCAGTTTCCTGAAGTAAGTCAGGGCTCAACATATTGCCTTCGCCAAGTTTAGACCAACACAACGATGTTCTACAATGTATGCCATACAATGCTTCATGCGGTGCCATCTTAATGGAAGCTTGGCAATTGTTGTTGTAGGCAAACTCAATAAGAGGTAGGGACTTCTCCCAAAAGCCTTTGAAATCATTGATACATGCTCGAAGCATATCCTCCAAAACTTGGATTACCCTTTATGACTGGCCGTTAGACTGAGGGTGGAAAGCAGTACTGAGATTAAAAGACTAAGGGTGAAAAGTAGTACTGAGATTAACTCTGATGCCCAGAGCTTCTTGCAATGTTCACTAAAGCTGATATGCAAATCGTGGATCTTGATCAAAAATTATAGATTGAGGCACTCTGTGGAATCAGATAACTTTCTAGATATGCAAGTCACCTACCTTAGGAAGACCATAATCCATACGAATCGATAGGAAATGGACTGACTTGGTGAAATAGTCTACAATGACCAAAATGGCATCATGTTTAGCAGGATTCAAAGGTAAGCCACTAACAAAATCCATAGTGATCTTCTCCCACTTCCATTGAGGTAGGTTGATGGGTTGCAATAAGCCGGTAGGAACATGACGCTCAACTTTAACTGGCTGACATGTAGGGCACTTGGATACAATTTCAACTATAGCTTGCTTCATACCCGACCACCAATATAGCACCCGATGTTCCTTGTGCATCTTTACAAAATCGGGGTGAATAGAAAAAAGGCTTGAATGGGCTTCCTTGAGAATGTCGGTATGAAGGGATTCATTTTTGGGTATACAAACCCGATCACAAAAACTCAAGAGTCCTTTAGAATTTATCTTGAAATTAGGATTATCTTGTAGCTTGGAAACAATGTATTGAAGTTAAAGATCTTGCCCTTTTAATGCTTGGATTCTCGATAAGATTGAAGACTGAACTTGGAGTTCAACTGCGAAACAATGATGCTTTCGAAGATGGAAGTGTGCATTGATAGCTCAAGGAGCTACAATACAATGAAATATGGATAAGCGAAAACATTAATCAACATTTTGAGTTTAATGATCGGTAACGATACTTACCAAGCAGAGGTTTGCGGCTGAGTGCATCACCTACAACGTTGGCCTTGCCCAGATGATAATCAATGACAATATCGTAATCTATAAGGAGTTCTATCCATCTCTGTTGTTGAAGATTCAACTTCTTTTGGGTCAAAAGGTACTTGAGACTTTTATGGTCGGTGAATAGATAGCATTTTTCTTTGTAGAGATAATGTCTCCAGATCTTCAATGCAAAGACAACTGTAGCCAACTCTAGATCGTGAGTAGGATAATTCATCTCATGTAGCTTTAGTTTCCTTGACGCGTAGGCAATGACCTTGCCTTTTTGCATCAGTACACATCCTAACCCGAGATACAAAGCACACTATAAACCATGTAGTCTTTTCTAGACTCGGGTTGGGTTAGAACTAGTGCATGGGTTAGCACTTGCTTTAATTGATCAAAGCTTTTTTGTTGTTCCTCGGTCCAAACAAAAGCGGCTTCTTTTCTCAATAGCTGAGTCAATAGAGCTGCAATTATAGAGAATCGTTTAACGAATCTCCTATAATAGCCAGCAAGACCAAGGAAATTCCTTACTTCACCAAGGTTCTTTGGTGGATGCTAGTCAACAATAGCTTGGATTTTCTTCGGATTCACTTGGATACCCGAAGCTGATACAATATGCCAAAGAAAGGCAACTTCGGTGAGCCAAAACTCACACTTGGAAAACTTGGCATACAATTTCTTCTCTCGAAGGGTTTGAAGCACAATGCGGAGATGATCTTGGTGCTCAGCAGGATTCTTAGAATCGATTAGGATATCATCAATGAACACCAATACGAATTTATCAAGATAGGGTCAGAAAATTTTATTCATCAAACCTGTGAAAGCTGTCGATGCATTGGTTAGCCTGAAAGGCATTACCAAAAATTTGTAGTGTCCATATCTTGTTCAAAAAGCTGTCTTGCATACATCATAATCTTTGAATCTCATTTGATAGTACCCATACCTTAAATCGATCTTAGAAAACACATAGGCATCCTTTAGTTGATCGAATAGGTCATCAATCTTTGGAAATGGATACTTATTCTTGATGGCCACCTTGTTTAGTTTTTGGTAGTCGATACATAATCTCATGGAGCCATCTTTCCTTTTAACAAAGAGAACTGGTGCTCCCTAGGGTGAGGAACTCGGTTGAATGAAGTCTTTATTCAAAAGGTCTTGAATCTGGGCTTTCATCTTCTTGAGCTCAACGACTGCCATACGATAAGGTGAAATAGAAACCGGGGCAGTCCTAAATTGCACTTCAATACCAAACTCTGCTTCACAAGTTGGAGGTAAACCCATAAGTTTATCGGGAAAGACATCAGGAAATTCACATATAGTGTCAACATCTGGCAATCGAGGTTCGTCTTTGGCTTCCAACATCAAAGCATGCAGGGAAGGATTTCCCGAGTTCATCAACATGATACTCTCCTTGCCAAGGCCTCGTAGATACAACTTCCTCTTGTTACAATCTACCCACACTTGATGGTCACTACGCCAATCTAGACCTAGTATCACATCGAATTCATGAATCGGTGGTGCTAACAAATTGGCCGAAAAAGGAATCCCTTGAATCACTAAGGGAAAATTCTTACATACAAGACTTATGGCGACACAATCACCCAATGGGTTAGTTACAGAGATTCTCGATGCTATAGGTTCAGAAGATAATCTATACTTCTTGATCAACAAGGTACTTATAAAAGAGTGAGTAGAACCAGGATCAATCAATGCATGCAAAGGATGAGAGTACAACCCAATGGTACCTGCAATGACATTGGGTTCATCCTCTTCTTCCCTGCTCCTCACATGATACATTTGGGCAGGAGCCTTCAGTTCCTACTTGCTTGGTGCCTTTCCAGAGCCGTTGGTTCTCCTTGCAACTCTCGTTGATCCTTGTCTTGGCCCCTTGCCTCAAAAGGATTGAGTATGGGTTATAGCGTTAGCTAGTGGAGCGGTAGATTTGGTTGCATTCAGCGGACAATCATGGATAAAGTGGCCTTTATCGCCATAAAAGAAACAAGCTCCAATCTGATTACGGTACGAGCCTATTGGACGCTTGTTTTGAGAGTAATTACAAATTGGATGTTGTGTATTCTGATTCGAGCCTCTAGTGCTTTCAACTGAAGCAGTTCTAGCAAACGATGGAGGCAGAGGTTGGGGCCACTTAATGTTCCCAGAACGGGAAGGCTATGGATAGACATTCTGCTTAGGTCCAGAATACTTCCCTTTCTTGTTCCCTCGGGGAGCTAAAAATCATCTCTAAATATCTTCTCAGATTTCTCGACCCTTCGGTCCTCTAGGCCTTTTGTGATGCTTCTGTAACCTTAACCCAGTTTACCAGGTCTTGAAAATTAGTGATACTCAGAGTGGTAAACATGGGGTGAAGCTCATCACTAAGCCCAGTAATGAACATGCGGCATTTCTCTTCCACCTTCTTGATATATTCAGCACCATATCAGCAATACTTATAGAAATCATAAATGTATTGCTCGACTGGTCATCCTCCTTGCTTGAGGTGGAGGAAGATATTGTGTCTTTCTACGAGATAGAACTCGCTGGTATATTTCTTGTGAAACTTTTGCAGAAAGAATTCCCATGTCATGCTGTTTTCGGAGACTGTGAGGATAATAGTCTCCCACCACTACAACGCCTCGTCAGCAAGCAACGCAAGGGCGCATTCCAGTTTATGTTTATCTAAACCCTAGAGTTGCTTATTCATGATTCTCAACGTATTGTCCAACCAATACTCAGCAACTATAGGATTATCATCATCCTATTTGGTAAAGGTATAAGCCCGATATTTTGATAGCTTGTTAATAGGGGAACGTGTATGTTAGACGACTAGTGCAGCAGGTTGCACTACCCGCTCAGCTCTCATTGTAACCATAAACTGCTTGAACATGTATGCCATGTTCCTATAACACTCGGTCTGAGCAGTCGACATCTCAAGTCCGGTGCCCTGTCCAAGAACTTCTTGTGGATAAGGAGGATTTCTCCCCTAATTAAAATGAGCTTCATTCGTCTCAGACATAGCTGTAACATAAGAAGATCAAATTAGTCAACAAGTCACAATATACATAACATATAAGTCTTAGGTGGTAAAGTAACACAATAACAATACAATAAAATTCGGTTTAGTCATAGAATCGACTAAACTCTAGCTCTGATACCACAAATGTAAACCCCCCTTCACGGTCTAGTAGAGAACCAGGTCGAAAAGCATTAACAACATACAATACGGTGAATCCGACATATTAACGAGACAAATATCTCATACGATGCGGTGGAATTGAGCAATGCAAGGCTTACCAATCTGTTTTAGGACCAATTTTAAACTTTTTAAACCTTTAGGGCCAAACTATAAATTCCAAAAATCTAGAGGTCCTTTTTAGCAACTGATGGATATATACAAAAATTCAAGCTATGATTAACCATTTATCAAGTTTACATGTTAATCCGATGTCATTTACCCAATCAATTAGACTATAAAAGATGAAGTGACCATTCTGAAAATAATGCAAGTTGTGTTTAGCTGCTTTTAACTGAATTAACAAACACTGTACCAAAACACCTTAGTGTCGTATTGGTATGGGTGCACATGGATTTGAACTCCATTGAATCTACCAATTTCTGTTTCAATACAGTTTCACTTGTATCGACACGGGTTGACCAACGTTGACTTGACCAAGGTCTGTTTTTGGTCAACCCTATATCCGTATTGGTGCCATTTATTTCCAAACCTTACTACCTATTTTTGTACCAAAACGCCTTGAATGCCGTATCAGTACACTTGGGCTATTCTGCATTTTTACCTTACCAAATATGCACTATCATACCGAAAGAGGTGAACCTGTATCGGTTCGGCCTGCACTATAATGACAAATTTTATATGGTTTTTCATCAAATTAACATGCTTAACGATGTCAAAATACTATGAAATTTTGCCAGAAATATTCAAACACTATAATCTATATACATGTCCAATTTTAGGGCTATCTGAATCCATTTAATAGGTTTTTACCCTTTTGAGCCAATTATGCAACTTTAGCCTACTTTAGCCATTACCAAAATGTCAAATAGTGCTTTAGTGACTTTTACAACCCATGCATTATACACATATATCAAAATGGACATAATTGACTAGTTCAACTACTTTGCTACCATTCTAGGAGTTCATAGGGATGAAACACATTACTTGAGGCTCGTTGTGACTTGCCAACAATGTCGAATCCTCCGATCTTCAATGACAAGATCTTTAACCTGAAATGCGTGAAATGAAATGCATTAGGCATACTTTGCCTAGTGAGGTAGTCATAAACAATACCAATAACAATAGAATGTATTTTAAAACATGTAACATCAACAATGATGCCATGAATAAATATTATCAATGCAATCCTCAAGTTCAATAACTATAATATCATAATTTTTATCATTAACCCTTGGATCAATTTCTGAATAGTGGATATGTGAATTCCTACACCTCACCAAATCAATAAATGGTCTCATCCCTCCCCCTCGCTAATATGACCAATATCACAACATATCCCTCCGGCTTGCCAAATCAATATAGGCCGTAGGCCTAGGACCATAGTCCACCCATACACTGAGCTCATGAATTCTATGGCATGCCAATTGTATCCAATGTTCTTTCGAACCCAAGGTCCGGTAACAATATCAATGATCGGTGTTCAGTAACAATATCGATGTTCAATATTATTGTCAATAACAATGATCCAATATTCATATTCATTAACAATATCAATAACAATGTCAATGCTTAATAATCTCAATGAAAATGATCAATGCTCCATATCGAATGTTTCGATAACAATAATTGTATTGATAACAATGCTCAATGACAATAACAATAATGTTATCAATGACTAAACTACATGATCAATATTCTACGATTCAATGACAATAATGGTGGCGAAATCAATGACGATGTTCGATATCAATAACAATGACAATAACGATGCTTAATAGTCAAAACTATGACTTACCAATGCTTACGAATAGCATCCACTATATGGTTCGGTGTAATAATCCTTGACAACGGTATTTTCAATACAATAAAAATTAATAATGGAATCGGGAAGACACCTAGTCTATCCGAGAATCCGACTACACTCACCTTGACAATCTGGTGCTCCTACGACTCTCAGATGACAATCCTCTTGTTTAGCTTTTGTCGGTGATGTAACACCCCCAACCTAGGTTAGGGGTCAGGAGTGTTAAAGCAAGAAAACTAGATGAACGAACATGAAAATGCGAGCCATTAAAATTTTTCTTTTCAACTCAACTCTAACAGGTGAGTTGCTATCTAGCAAGTTATAAAGTCCATGACGAACTTCTAGTACAAGCCAGTAGCTAAATTTAATCTATCCGTTGATTTAATACATATTCAATTGATACAAGCTTATAAACGATGATCTATTTCATTTCATATGAAGACAAGTTCATAGTTAATTTCAAGTCCAATTTAAATCTTCTATTCGAACTAGGGTAACCTACAAGATCTATATATATATATATATATATCATTTGAATGAGGCTACAAGCAAGGTTCAAGGACCCTAATCATATTCATATTAATCAAAACATGTAAAACTTAAATCCCAACTCAATATCATGATTTTTAACATCATACTAGCTTGATTTCAACTTGAATTCAATCATGGAATCATAAAATCTCAAAAGCCCCAATTTGATCCATAAACCCTAATTTATTTCTCATGTAAATTCTCATCAATCAAGCATGAATTCCATGAATTATTGATATCAAAAGATAGAGCTTGAAGAGTAGAACAACTTTGTAGTTGAAGAGGTTACCTAAAAACTGAGTTTCGGGGCTTGAATCGAGCTTGGAAAAAATTTCTCTTTTTTTCCCTGACCCTCACGTTTTTGGCTGTAAAAGATGAACATTTGGTTCATCTTTTTACCATTATTTTACACATATATCTATTAAATGAATATTAAATTCATTTAATAGTGAAATTACAATTTTGTCCTTTTTATCCAATGGTTGAGATTGATTTTATCATCAATCAGGGGCCAATATTTAATATTCCATTTTCTCTTTCCAAAATTGTCCTTATAATTTTTAAATATTTCAAAATTGCCATTAGGGCCAAATGACCAATTTGCCCTCCAACTAGTTTTTATTTACTAGTTTGCCATTCTTGTACAAATTCAACTAAATATAGTTGGAATCCAACCAACTATAATAAAATATTCGTAAAGTAATATTTTATGAATTTTTCCATATCTTTTGGATCAGTCTCCAAAATTTCCAACCAACTGTAGGATTTTTCTAGAATCGAACTAAAAATATTTTCAACGCTTGGAAATGACTTTTATAACCTTTCTCTATCATATGGTGCAACTTCAAAAATTTTCAGTTCAATCCGGGTATCCGAATTCCTCTTAAACTTTAACTGCGATTTTCCTAATAATCGAAGTATTAGATCGAACCAAAAATTCTGCATTCGATTCACACCCTTAGGTGATCTATTTATTTATGAAATAAAAACCCTTAACTTTTGGGAATTTACAACTTTAGTCCCCCAAACTTTTCCAAAGTTTATACTTTAGCCATAAAATTTTCAAAATTTACATTTTGGTCACTAAACTTTTAAACTTCAATTTCCATTCCAATTTTCCTTGGTATTCAACCAAACCTTAAGAATACCTTATTCAATTCACTATCTATCACATGATACCTTTAAACCTTAGAAATTTCCTTTCCAAAACCCATAATTAAAGAAATCCCAACTTTCGCATTTTTGTCATTTTAGTCACTAAGTTAGCTTTTAAGCTATTATCTTAGTACTAAATGACCCTTAATCAACTTAGTAAATTTTGGGGTATTACATATTTCCACATACAAACATGGATCATTTACCAATGCATCCATCATCATTATATGATCAAAAACAATATATAACATACTTTAAAACATGCTTTAACAGTAGGTACCATGTCATTTAAAACAAGTGCATAAAAACCATTTCGTAAAAGTATGACCAAAGGAGAAATCTCCTTATACTTACTTCCGAGTTTAAACAAGCATTTCAAGCTACGTTTGAACCCCCAATATAACCTTTAAACCATTTGAAAGTTGAAATCCACGTTCTCACTCACCGACAACACAAAGCTTTATTTGCTGATGTGAAAACAACCGGCTGAAGCCTTTGAAGCTTCACCAACAACCTTAGGATCACTCTCCCCTATTTTAATCACATAACGATAGAGGATTAATGCTTCATCATGCATTCATAATCCTAGCAAAACCACTCCTTAGCTTCTCCTCACAAACAACCTTCAAATGCCTTCTAAAACAATCGAAAACACCCTTCAACTCAACCTAAACATAACCCAACCATAATCTAACATTTCAATCCATCAATTAACATCAATTGACATCCAAAAACAACCTAACACTAACCTTATATCTCCAGCATACATTAAACCTCCACAACTCCTCAAAAACACATAACTAGCAACCTAGAAAATTAGAGATACACAAAGCTTCAGGATTCCAATGTTAAAATCAATCCATTAACATTATAGAACATCAAAATATCAATTAAAATCAATCAAGAACACAACAAAGGAGAGAGTAAATACCTAAGTATAGGTGATACCTAAGTTTACTTGATACAAATATTTAGTAAATATTTGTATCACACAAACTTAGGTATCGCCTATACTTAGTTATTTACACTCTCTAAACAGATCCAATTCGAAAATCATATAAACTCATCAAATAAATATTGATTTAGACAAATTCCATAATGAGGCCATTAAAACTCGATAGAAATTATTTATAAAGAGTCGAGAACTTGAGAATTTTAATAAAGAACCATTCATTAGAGGAGAAGAATGAACCTTACCTCCAATAAGTGAGTTTCATCTAAATTGCGTGTTTTCTCTTGAGAAACAAAGAAATACAATAAAGATTTTGAAAAACAAAGTTGAGAAATCCATTAGGAAATCAAAGATTTAAGAAATCAAGAACGTTACCTTAGTTTTTTGATGAAAAAGAAAGTGTTTGGCTGAAGAGAAGTTGAGAGAAAATTTTGAAAAAAGGAAGTTACGTCAAAAAGTGATTTTAGGAAATAACCACCTTCCTTAATTAAATCTCTTTTAATTTCCTTAATTAAAACTCCTTTAAAATAATCCTAATTAAGAGAAAACTCATATTAGACCAATTGGTAAATTATCTCCTTAAAGATTCAAAGTTTTGACTAATTTACGAAACAATCACTAATAATAGTTTCTAATCTTTACATTTTAGTCACTAGCCCAAAATGGCCGATTTCCAAAACTTATTTTCCAAAATTGAATTTACAAAAAATATCCATATATTTAATAATTATTTTTAGATATTTATCCAAATATTTTTCTTACCCAAAAATATTTAATCAGATTATAAATCTCAAATCTGACTCCAATCTCTAACTTGGTCCACCGAACCATCTAATCAACCTATAAACCTCTAGAACCAAAACCGGGGCATTACAATAGTTTTTGAGCAGTTCCATCCACCTCTATTTCCAAAGGTTCAACTCCTTTTGAGTCAACAAGTATTTGAAACTTTTGTGATCGATTAAGAGATAACACTTCTCTCCATAAAGATAGTGTCTCCAGATTTTCAATGCAATGATGACTACAACCAACTCCAAGTCATGAGTGGGGTAATTCATTTCATGCAGCTTTATTTGTCTTGAAGCATAAGCAATGTCTTTGCATTCTTCCATCAATACACATCCTAACCCGAGATGCAACGCATCACTATAGACTATATAGTCCTTTCTAGACTCGAGTTAGGCTAAGACTGGTGCATGAGTCAAGACTTGTTTCAATTGGTCAAAGCTTCTTTGTTTGTCCTTGACCCAAACAAATGTAGCTTCTTTTCTCAATAACTAAGTCAATGAAACCGCTATCATAAAAAATCCTTTGATGAATCTTCTATAATAACCAACAAAACCAAGGAAGTTTCTCACTTCACCAATATTCTTCGGAGGGTGCCGGTCAAGAATGGCTTGAATTTTCTTTGGTCCAACTGAATGCCCAAAGCCGATACAATATGATCAAGGAAGGAAACTTCAGTGAGCCAAAATTCACACTTAGAGAACTTGGAAAACAACTGCTTCTCCGGAAGGGTTTGAAGCACAATGCGGAGGTGATCTCGATGTTCAGCAGCATTCTTAGAATAGATTATGATGTCATCAATAAACACCACTACGAACTTGTCAAGATTGGGTCTAAAAACCTGATTCATTACTAATTATATCATAATCACCACCTCAAGATTCTTATTTAAGTCTACACAGTTGTGATAGCTTCAAAATAGTTTTCAAATTCATCTAAATGCATAGTTCTCACTTACAAATAGCAAGGATTTAATTCATGGATTAGAAATATCAAGTTCATTATCGTATACATAGTTTAATCACTAACTCATATACTTAGAATATAAAATCATAGACATGAAGTTTTCTTATCTCACTTGAAAAGCATAATTCCAAAATAGTGTATCAAGTAATTCACCTTACATACCCATGCATAAAAATCATTCAAATCAATCTTGTAAATACATACATTTCCAAACATTAAAGACATTTCCAAACTGCTCACTTAGTTCTTTCAAAACTACAATTTAGCTTATTTCAAAACTGCATTGATTCAAATATTAAACCGAGCGCTAAAAATTTAGCATAATATCATCCAATCACCTCAATCAAATAGTAACTAAACAGGGCAACATAGTTTCCTTTTTAATTTACAACATTAATCAGATTTCATTCTTAAGATTCATACAATACCATGATATTTTCACTTTTAAGCTAGGCAATTATTTCCAGAATTTGGCAGCATGCACTACCTACAAAGAATTGCTTCTACATAACAGAATACTCATTGGAATTTAACTTTATTTACACCGTTAAAAACTATATTCTATCATGGTTCTAACGGTATAAGCCACATAATTTAATAAGATCCAAAAAATTATGAAAAATCCTAAAATTCCTAAAACAAAGATTGCCCATAGCAGAATTTGCTTACAGAATTTTTGTACTATATTCACCTAAAAATTCATATCTTTTGATTTAGAACTCGAAATCAATTATCGTTTGTTGGAAACAAAACTAGACTAACACTTGGTTCTACACATGTGAAATTCATCCTCTAACTCAGCATATTCAATTTTCTATGAATTTCTAAACTCACTGCCAGAACAGAGTCCTTGGGCAGATTACATTTAACCTTTGTTTATATCTAACTTAAGTGTTTCAAACTTAACTAATTCAACCCACAACTCATTCACAATTCAATCATCACCATATCAAAATTCTAGCATGCTTTCATTCATAAAGCAAAGCAATAATAGCATTTTCTCAATGATTTAAAAACAATTAGCTAAGTTAAAAACCGATACATTCTTCCTCCAAAACATCTTAATAACCAAGACCCAATTAGTTCTCAAAGCCATTAAACTCCAGAAAAAAATCCATGCTTTTTAGGCTTGCTTTAAGCTCTTTCAACAATGGATATGGAGATAGGTGATGAGGAAGATGAGAGCTTCTCTTTTTTTTCACTAGCCGGCTCCTTCCCCTCTCTCTCTCTCTCCCTTCTATTTTCCTTTTCTTTTTTTATTATTTAATTTGAAAGATAATTCATAACATAGCCATATTTCCTACACCATGCAACAAGGGAAATTAGCCATGCAAAACAAATATTTCTCTCTTATTTCAATTTGGTCCATATATCTATTTCTTTTTATTATTTCTATTCGGTCACCCTACTTCTATTTCAATTCATTTCAAACCAATTCTCTTTACTAAATTCCTTGTTAGTCCATGATTTTATTTACCCTCTTAGTAGTCCCATTGAAAAGTCCTAATTTATTTATGAAAAATCCTATCCCTGTTTTAAGGGTATTACAAAGAAGGTAAGGGCAAGATTGAAAAATCCAATGTTGTGCTTACCAGGCTAGGTACGTCTTTTGAACCTTTGGATTATGTTGAGTTTAAATCTCCCAAGCCATCGCTGGAGCATCCATTGGTACTTGACCTAAAATCTCTTCCCCCACAATTAAAATATGCATATCTACGAGAGAATAATATGTTGCATGTTGTTATATCTACTAGCTTAACATCTGACTAAGAAAATAAATTGTTGCATGTCTTATCTCAACATAAGAAAGCTATAGGTTGGACTATTGCTGACTTGAAGGGTATAAGCCCTACTTTGTGTATGCATATGATTTTGCTTGCAGATGATCACAACAACTCGATAGAGCTGTAAATGAGACTCAATCTTATCATGAAGATTGTGGTTATGAAGTAGATCATCAAATGGCTCGATGCCAAAATCATCTACCCTATCTCGGATAGTACTTGGGTGAGTCATGTCCAGTGCATGCTGAAGAAATAAGGCAAGACCATGATAAAGAACGATTCTGATGAACTCCTCCTGACTATAACCGTTACTGGATGGTGGATTTGTATCGACTATCAAAAGTTGAACAAAGCCACGAAAAAGGACCACTTCCTTTTGTCGTTTATTGACTAGATACTTGACAAGCTTGTAGGGAAACCCTACTATTGCTTCCTGGATGGTTGCTCCAAATACAAGAAGATTGCTATTGCACCAGAAGACTAGGAGAAAACAAAATTCACATGTCCATATGCCATTTATGCCTTTCACTGAATACCTTTTGATCTATGCATTGCTCCAACAACATTCTAGCATTGCATGATGGCCATCCTTTTAGAAATGGTGGATAACTTTCTCGAGATCTTCATGGATGACTTTTTTGTCTTCCCCAACTCCTTTGACCAATGCTTAGGCAATCTTGCCAAAGTATTGAAATGATGTGAGGAAACTGAACTTGTGCTTCACTGGAAAAGTGTCACTTTATTGTGTGCGAGGGAATTTTCCTAGGCCACCATATCTCTGTGTACCTGGCACCACTAATGTTGGTTCCTCTTCTCGCCTAGCCAAGAAGAAAAAGTCCTCCTAGGACAAAGGCAAGGGCATCTTCTCACTGGTGACTCCATGGGTTAGTTTGTTTTTTCTTTTATTTTTAGTTTTTAATTTTTCATAATGTATCCACATGTTTCTTTTTGTTTGTTTTTCTTGTTTCCTTTTTGCATTAGGGACAATGCTCTTCTTAAGTTTGTTGGAGTTCTATCCCACGTGCATATTAGGTTAAATTTAGGTAATTTTTTTAAATTAGTATGTAAATAATATTGTTCATTTTGATGGTTCTTTTGCTATGATCACATTAATTCTGAAATTGTTGCTATGTTGATCATGATTTCCTATGTTGAATCTTTGTTTAATACTTTATAATGTGTTAAGAGCTTTTGTGTTTTGAACTTATTATTGAATATGATGTAGCTTTTATCTCACATGTTTCATGCTTTCTAAAAACTTAAAAAGCCTCGGGGAAATTCTATGTCGACTCTCTGATGCCAAAGCATAATAATGTGAATGATCAATATAACAATAAAAGGCTTAATTTAACTCTAGAAAAATCGAGAAAATAATGAAAATTAAATGAAAACTTGACGCCATAGGCAAAATATTTGAGGGACACATAGGCAAAATATTTGAGGGACACACTTCTATGCATCTTGCTACCTTAGTACACTAGGTGAGTTGTGTTCGCTCCATTTAACTTTCCCGGTAGGAATGGTAGTACTGGCATAAGAGTGAATGGAAGTCTTCAAAGGATGGATCTGCTCGTAGGGCACATGGATGGACTATTAGCTCCACTCCATCTTCAGGAATGAAGAGTAGTCATGATAAGCTAAAGCCCCAGTGATACAATTTATAAACTTAAAAATGAACAGAGTACAACATTGTGCATAAAATCATAACTTAAAAAGGAAATGTTGAGACAATAAAAGAGAGCAATCCATAAATTTTTCTAAGGCCATTAAGTGATGATTGCATGCAACTCAACACCCACTGCACCTACAGTAGAATTGATACTTGGAACAAAACTGTGAGCTCTGATGCATTTCATTTCATTAAAATAGCTGAGGAAAGAAATACTGGGGCAACATAACTTGGAATTTCTAAAATCGTAGCTTAGTTGGAACATTTGAAACTACTGGTTCTTTGCCTTTTTTGTCTTTAGTTAAGTCTAGTCTGCATTGCTAGAGGACAAGCAACAATTCAAGTTTGAGGGTATTTGTTGACTATGTAAATAACCTATTTTGCATACCCTTCAAGCTTAGCTTTTGCATGTGTTTAGGCTCATTTAGTTGCAGTTAGGAGTAGTTTTCATATAGTTAGGGAGTTATATTGCTTGTGCTTAATTGTTATATACTTTGGTTCTTTTAATGGGAAAGGTAGTGTTTTGTGGTGTTTGTGCAGGAATAATCGAGCTGGAGGAATGCTAGAGTAGGAATGATAGCAGATCTATTGGTCGCAGCTGACGAGGTAAGAAGAGTTGTAGATAAATCTAACTTTGGCTTATGTGGACTCTCACTAGATACAAAACTCATTAAAGGAAGCGAGAAAGCAAGCTCCTTTTAAAGGAGGCTTCACATGCTTTAGGGTTACAAAACCCTACCTTTCTCACCTATATAAATGAGACTTGGGACACAAACAAAGAGAGCTTGATCATAGACAACAACCCTTAGTCTTCATCTATTGGAGAACCATCAGAGTCCAAGTTCTAGAGGAGTCTCCACATGCCGAAAGCCATCGAGAGAGGCTGAAAGAGTGCGCCACCTGCAGCAACATACAGAAATCTTGGAGGAGTTCGTCGAGGATGCTTGACCCTTTTCTATCCCTTGCTTGATAAAATGCTATGTTTTTAATTATTTTTATTATAGATATTTTAGGCTCAAACATGAGTTAAATACTTTTAGTTAGGTTTATTACTTTTTAGGATATTGTGTTTTGAATACTTTATTTTAATGCTATAGTTCTTTTCCTTTATCTATTATGTTCATCATTCTTCATGTGTGGTTATTGTAAGAGTTATCAAGAGAGGCCTTTTAACTAGTATAAAGGAAGTTACTACAATGCCTTCATTTAATCCCTAATTGATTAAAAGCAATGTACTAGGTCTATCTAATAAGGACTAGTATGCTATAAATGAAAAAAGTGGTAACATAAATTATAAGTGACCAAACCGAAACAAATAAAAAAATGAAGGAATGCATGCTAAATTTCTATATTCCTAAATGCCCCTACACATGTCATTAATTAGTGGATAATTAAGGGAAAATTAGTCATTTTGGAAGGAGTTAATTGATGATCCATTATCATCTTTTCCCTTAGTGCGGAATTGATGAACAAAATTAAGGGAGAAAGGAAAAGAGTGAGAAAACTCCATGTTCATAGATTCAAGCTTGAAATTTGGAAGAATTGGAGTTGCTAGCATTCATATTATCTTGAAAGGAAGGTAAAATATCTTCCTTAATGCATTATAGATTCGAATGATGCATGTAAATTTTAAGTTCTTGCTTGAATTACATGAATTGGATGATTAGTTAGTGAATTGATGCCATGAATTAGTTAAAAAGTTCAATTGATTGATCAATCCATGAAATGGTAGATTATTTAGAATGAATTGAATGGCTTTTGAAATTGGGGTTGTCATTAACCAAATTGATAGTGAATTGTTATGTTAGTTGCTGGACAAACTTAGATGAATACTAGAATTGATGATTGATATGTGAATTGAAATTCTTGTTGCTGGAAATTCTAGTGAGATGATGTCGTATTGAATCAATTCGAAAATATTGTTCAATTGCCCTGTTTTAATAGGTTTGACACATAATTGGACTAACTTAGACATGTATTAATGGGTATATATGTTGAACAATCATTTTAGAATCCTTGTCTAAGTGATTAATGAAGGTAGAAACTAGCTTAAGGAAATCTGTCCAGAAGACTCTATTTCGGGCAGTGAGTTTAAAAATTTGTAGAAAATCACATGGACCAAATTAGGGAGTAAATATTTTATATACTGGATCATGAGTATGTCTAGTTTTGTATACAACAAACAGAATCGAATTCTGAGTTATAAAATAGTTTGTATACATTAATCTCTAAGGACAGTGCAAACTGTCCAGTGGCATAATTTGGTTTGCCTTTAAATAAAAAACTGTATTAATTCACAATAAATAAAAATACAAGGCATATATGGTTAGAAGGAAAATTAAGTTAACTTTCTAACGGTGTAAACGGTTCAAAATTCCGACATACGCAATAAAAGATACGAACATTTAAACAAGCAGTGCACATGCTGCCAGGCAGCAACAGTCTTGATGTTTTGAATTGAATGCTTGAATGTATGGAGTCATATAATGACTTAAATGGTTGATGGATTCTACCTAATACCCTATGCATTATATGTAATGATAGATCAAGTGGAAATTGAGGAAAAATGGGCTCACATAGATCAGAAAGCTCGTAGAGGGAAAGGGATTTCAATTCGGGATCGACAATATCTCAAAAAATTCTTGTGAGTGTAGTTTAAAGATTTTGAAAGGGCGGTAACCTTTCCAAGTATTTCTTGATTTAAAGTGCTTATTGATTTCTAGATTGAATGGTATAATGCACATGCTCTTAAGCATTTGCAAGGTAAGTGTTTCTTTGAGGAACATTAGTGTGTTTACTTGATTGAAGCAATTGAATGATTACTTGATTGATAAGCATGCTTCCTTGTTTAAATTGGTTGTTGTAGCATGATCTTTGCTAACTTGATTTCCATTGTATTGAAGCACGCTAGTTGTTAACTTAAAGACAACTCAATCTATTGATCTAATGACTTATTAATAGATATGCATTCATTTATTGTAAAATATTGATCATTGAGCTATTGGTATTGTGATTGGCATTGAACCCTATTCGATTGAAAAGGGGATATTGGCACTAAATGTGCAGATTGAATCGAATCATGCTTGAAATTGAATGAAAGTGATACCTATTGTAAGCCTTGGTCTCGAGTCGGTCATAGATATAGTTGGCATGCCATAGAGTCCATAGAGATCATTATCAGGGTGGACTACGGTCCGGGACATTGGTCCCTATTTGGCGACAATAGGAGGGAAGTATTGCTATTGGCCATTGGCGACAGTAGGAGGGATTTGACCGGTACTTTGTACCATATTGATTATTGTAATTGGTGACAGTTTGGTTAGGGGATCGAGTATTTAGACTGAGTAATCGATTATCAAAGCTATACTTAAAATGAACTCATATCTCATGTACATTGAATCTATTGCTCCATTGAATTGCATTGATTGATAGTAAAGGAAAAATTGAATGCCATGAGCTATTGATATTGAGACATTACTTGAACATTGCTTACATGAGATTGCTTGAGTTTGAGACATTGATTGTGTTAAGATGACATGTTATGCCTATTGTTTTCGAATTGGATGATTGAGCATGTCTAAATTTCAAGCCTTGTATTGATATTGGATTGAAAATTAAGCAAATGCATCTAGTATTGTTTACATAGTTATTCGAATGGTTCCTTATTGATGGGGGAACCATACCATCGATTAGATGGCTCGTAGTTAAGAATTATTGTATTGATTGCTTTGTAACTTGAACTCACTCACTAAGCTTAGCTTAATCAAGTCTCTTTACTACAATTCAGGTTGATATTGGATCCTATCCCAAAGTCTAGGCTCGTACAAATCTCATTTTGCTTGAAAAAGTATGTTTCCATCTTGTTATAGTTCTCCTAGGTTGGTAATGAGCAAGAAAGACTTAAAACGAATTGAACTCACTAGCTTTAATTGAATGGATCATTGATTGTAATTGTGGTAACTTACCTAATCCTATTAGGGTGGTTTGAGTATGTTACAGTTTATTAGAAAATCTCGTTGAATAGATAAAGATCTTAATTGGTTTATGCATACATGTTTTTCCAGTAAACCTAACTTCTATAATCGTCTTAATATTTGCTTCAACATCTGCTTGTCTTGATTATAGCTATTTTATTATATTTGCATTTAGTTTTGATAAATCATCATCAAACCAATACTTGCTCAATCATTCTTAAGTATGATCCCTTCGTATTTATTGATCCAATCCTTGTGGGTTTGACTGTAACACCCCAAAAATAGGGCTAAAGTTTTTAAGGTTAGATCGGGTGAGGTTCAACCTGGTCGAACCAGATTAATCAGTTAAATATGTAATAGCCCCAAAACTGATTTAGAAGTATATTATTAAACTGAATGCTAATAGAATTGTTTTGACTTGCTTCATGATGAAGTTAGAATTTATAATTAAGTGAACTAAGGACCATATTAAAGAAATTGAAAGGTGAGTGTCTAATACAAAAGAGACTTAAACAAAAACTTTGGAAACTTAAGGATTGCATGATAAACAAATTGTACAAGTGCGCATGTACACATGGTTTTCATGGATGAAGGCATGTGTTAGGGGGGAAATATTAGGGTCTCAACCATTGGAGTGGCAATCAAAATTTGTCTCCTTTATCATCAAAGGCTAAAACCCCAAAGAGAGTGAAGTTGTAACACCCTAAAATCTGGTCTAGTTGAAAATGGGTTCTGATGATCGAAAACCCTACATCAGAAGGTCCAAATATTGTGTTAACTTTGACCGCAAGGTCAATTGCATCGATGTTGAACTCTAATTGAGTCAATTCATTGTTTAAGGACCTTATTGAATGTATTGAAATATTTTAGTAGCTAAATTATAGAAATTGAAAGTTTGGGGGTACAAGTATAGAGAATTACGAGTTGAGGGACTAACATGGTAATTAGCCCCTCCTCAATTTTTAATCATACATACATGGGTTAATCTGATCAGCTCCCTTCATATGAAGGGAAGCCATCAGTTGGCTATTGTATATAGAAAGAATGAAAGAATAAAAAAGACTTACCCGAATGTTAAACCAAGCTAACACCTCCCTTCATCTTCAAGCAAGCACAAACCTCCATTTTTTAGTGTTGTGCAGTTTCAGTTTTTTTTTTGGTTCATTGACATCGAATCGTTACTATCGATCGGCTAAGCTATAATCCCCAAACAACCAATGAAATCCATGGATAAATCAAGCTTAATCTTAAGCTAGGGTTTTGGTCATCCATGGAATTTGATGGCCAATAGCTATTTTAAGCTTTGATATTGATTTTGATATCATTATATTGATTTCAATATCATATTATCGACTCTAACTAATTCCTATTGTTTAACCTAGCTCAAGAATTGAATAGAGATTGTCTATCATCACCGACTAAAGCTTGGAACGAGGGAATTTTCATCCGGGAACCGTAGTAGCATCGTATTTTTGAGGTGAGTGTAGCTAGAGTTCTGGGATTAGGCTAGGTGCCTTTCCTGATTCCATTGTCATTTTATATAGTATTGCTAACATCATTGTTAAGGAATATTACATTGAACCACTTAGTGGATATCGTTGGTAAGTGGAGGTAAGTCATTGTATTGAGTATCAGACATCGATATTGTTGTGGTCATTGCCATCGATCATTGTCATTCATTTCTCCATCGATATAGTCATTGAGTTATTCAAGCAGTGAACATTGGACATAGAGCATAGTCATTGCTATTGTTATCGTCATGGTCATTGAACATTGATATCGATATAGATATTGTCATTGTAACACTGAAAATGAAGCATCAATCATTGCCATTTCCATTGAGATCATTGAACATTTCCATTTCCATTGTCATTGATATTGCTATTGAACATTGGCACCGAAACATTGTTTATTGATTAAGAACATTGGATATTGTCATTGTTATTGAACATTGATTATTGATATTGTCACCGGACCTTGGATTCGAAGGACATTGGATACAATTGGCATGCCATAGAATTCGTGAGCTCATTAGTACGGGTGGAATACGGTCCTTGGCTACGGCCATTATTGTGGTGAGGCGGAGGTATGATGTGTTATTGGTCATTGGCGAGGAGGAGGGACTAGACCATTCATTGATTTGACGAGGCATAGGGAATTCGTGTATCCACTATCTTGATTCGATCCAAGGGTTTACATTGATTTATGATATTGTTGTTATTGAATATAGAACCTATCATTGATATTGTTAAGCATGAGTTGTTACACATTACATTGTTATTTGTATTGTTAATGACTACATCACTAGGCAAAGACTTCCTAATGCATTTCATCTCATGCATTATAGGTTGATCAAGTCAGGGATTCGGTATCAGAGCAAATCATAAGTTTTGGCAAGTCATCACAAGGAAAAAGTAATGCATATTGCCCTAAAGAACTCCTAGTATGGTGGCAAAGTAGTTAAACTAGTCACTTTTAGTCTTTGTGGTGTGTGTGCATTGTCTATGTTTTGTATAAAGGCTTAAGGCTCAACATGGTATTATAGAAGTGGTTAAAAGTAGACTAATATGGCATATTTAACTCTAAAATGTTAAAATCTAGTAAACAGATTCGGACGTATGTGAAATTCGCCATGCTAGTAGATTATAGTGTTTTGGACCTGCTGGTAAAGTCTCATTGCATTTGGACAACGTTTGATAGATTAATTTGAATAAAAACCAAATAAAATCTGTCATTACAATGTAGGGCGTATCGATAAGGGTTCACCTAATTGGACTTAGTAAACAAGGCGTATCGATACTGCAGAGTGCATATTGATATGGATTTTTGTCACTAGAATTTGGAAAAATTAAAGGTATCGGTACGGTCTTAGGGTGTATCGATACGAGTTAACGTGATCAACTCGTACCGATACGGTCTCTAGCTATATCGATATGGGCTCGTATCTTTCAAAACCTGAAATCATTAAATTGTTCATGGCGTATCGATACAGCCTCCTAAGTATTGATACGATGGCAGGTAAATCTGTTATAAGTGTTATGAAACAGTTTTAAGACATTGCAAAACAGTCATTGAATATTGTAGACCTTAACTGAAAGAGGAATTGAACTCTAATTAACATGAAAATTTATACCATCATTATTTATAGGTTGAATTTCATCGTAGTAAAGTTAATTTTGTAAAATGACCTTTAGAACACTGAAGTTGCAATTTAGCCCCTAAAGCTCATAGAATTTTAAAATTGGTCATAAATGGACAATCACAGTTTCATATTGGTTTAATTGAATCAGTGATATTGTTTTGTATTGTTTGCTAAGTGTGACAACATTAAAATGTTGACCATTGCTTGTAATTATCGCACCGATCACCACATCACTCATTGGTAGCACTCTCCGACCTAATTCTCGACAAGGCCGGGAAGGGGTGTTATAGAAGGTGTTGAGCTTGTAGCCATGGAAACATGAGGAATTGAGTTAACTCCAAATCATTTTGAGTTGAATTAGAGATTTGATTTGGGTAGCTAGATTTAGGGGTAAGCAAACTTCCTTTCCCTTCTTAGTACTTGATCTATACTTAAGAAATCCTAGTATAAATCTCATATGAATGTGTTGTTAGTAGAATTGTCGAAGCAATAAATCAATGTCATGAAATGTTAGATTATTTGAATGATACAAATTGTAGATTGCCATGTTCCTTGTGTTTGCGTAACATAACTTAAGTTGTTAAACTGCTTAGTGATGAATTCTAAATTAATTGAGATAGCTCAAGTATTCGATTGGATCATAGTTCAATTGTGTAGTTGAGTTGGAGCTTGATTGTAGTCACCTTGCTCGATAGTAT
Source organism: Hibiscus mutabilis (assembly GCA_019671005.1). Lineage (NCBI taxonomy): Eukaryota > Viridiplantae > Streptophyta > Magnoliopsida > Malvales > Malvaceae > Hibiscus > Hibiscus mutabilis. The sequence continues at coordinate 42,072,698 of CM033721.1, read as the reverse complement.
AAATTAAAGATTGTTTTGATCAAAAAGAATTGTTTAGGGGACTGTTTGTAATAGAATTTGGGGGTTGAATTGTTGTGTTATGAAACTGGAAATGAGACTGTTTTTTTTTGGAAAATTAGGGGACCTATTTTCTTGTCTTATGAAACTAAAATAGGGGTTGTTTTGTAAAAATTAAGGGGTTGAATTTGAATTAAAAATGGTTGTTTTATAATGCTGAAAATAGGGAACTCTTTTACACTAAAATATGGGTTGGTAACAATTAAGATGTTGTTTTCAATGGAATAAGGATTGTTTTGGGGTTGTTTGTAAATCTAAAAACAGGGGACAATTTTATAAAGTTCAATGACTGATTTGCAATAGAATAAGGACTGTATTGGATTGTTTTGTGTGTATATGAAATTAAGTGGACTGTTTTGATGTATATAAGTATGTATGCAAGTGTGTGGACTGTTTTAAATGTATATAAATAAGTTAGGGTCTATTTTGTGCATATTTATGTATACACATGAATATTAGACTGTTTTGGATACAGAGGAAAGTATATAGGACTGTTTTGCACATGTAATTGTGTAATTGAGACTGTTTTGTATATTGAAGAACATTAGTCGACTGCTTTGTGTGAAATTATATGAGAATATGAGTATTTGAGCTGTTTTGTAAGTGAATGAATTTTAGGGATTGATTCTAACATATAGATATATTCTTTGTTATGCTTAGACCAAGAATGGATTGAAGAAGTAAGGCAGAAGGTAGATCAAGTTGTAGGAAAGCAAAAAGGAACTGTTATTCAGGAGCATGCTTAGCTTGGATCAACCTGTGAATGTAGTTTAAAGTCTCGGGATAGGCTCGAAACCTTCCCGAGAATTCCTTATTGTTTAATTTCATTGCTTTATAATTGAATATTACGTGCAAACATAAGCTGCAATATGAGGTCTGTACTTAATTGTAAAGTATTATGTGATATGAGATACTTGGCTATTAGGCCACTTATATTTGGAAGCTCTAGATGTTCTTATGTACATGTTTGATATGGTAAGATATAAGCGTTGTTTTTGATTACCTTGATAAGGAGCTAAGTTCACTTTCGATTATTATATGATAAGATATATATGAAAAGCCTTGGTTTAGAGTCAGTCATAAGTATAGTTGGCATGTCATAGAGTCCATGGAACTCATGTTTTGGGGTGGACTACGATCCATTGAATTCATGTACCTAGGCTACTTGAATACCAAGGCTATGATAGAGTAAAAATAATGTAATTTATGAGTTAGATTAATCGATTACCTTGATAACTTGATTGATAAGAAATATTTGCATATATGACATTTGTATTTCCTTGTACCAAGGAATGATGTTAATTTTTAATGATATAAGCAAATGCCTAGATACATGATCAGTTTGAAGTCTGCATGATTTTGTTTTGTCTATGAATGACACATTATCCAAGTTACTAAGATTAAGGGATTCTTGCATGACAAGTAAAGTTAAGCTAAGTTATTTTTCGACTTATCAATTGAAGTATATGTATGCCTTAATTTTGCAATGAAATAGTTGCATTGGGGACACTCTAATAAATATGAACTTGTAAAATTGGTCTACTTGACTACCAAAGATTTCAGGTGATTAAATCATTAAACAAATTTAAAAGAAATTAGTTGATTCTATTTTAAGTAAGAAAAACTATATTATATTACTTCCTACACATGAGTATTGTAATTCGAATTGGCCATAATGTTAGAGTGATAATATGTTATAGATACCATGAAAAAGAACTACATGAACTTAAGTACTTGATTCATCCTCATGCCTAAGTGAATTGAAATGATTGAATTCTTAAGAGAATTTAGCTTGAACTTAATTGAATGTAGTAGATATGCTCAATTACAATTTTTTTGCACTATCTTCATCGTGCCTTTACTACCTCACTAAGTGATTACTTACTTAGCTATTTTTGTCAATGTTTCAGGTTAAGTTTAGTGATCATTTGCCTCGAAGCTCGGTCAAGATCACAAGTATAAGATGTATGTTTTGTGAGCTTTTGATAGAACTCCTAATAGGGTGGCAACATGTTTTAAATTGCATATAGATGTTTAATAAGTTTGCGTTTTTGCTTGTGAGCATTCAATTTGGATGGATATATATGTGTTGAAATGGCCTCTTAATATGTGGTGGTAGATGTTTAGTTAAAATTTAGATTAGAATGCTTGGTAATAAATGTGTGAAGGTCGAGAACGAATGATTGGACATCTATGGGGTTAGAATAAGATAAAAGTATATATATATGATCATAATGCTTGTCATGTTATGAGATGTTTGATTAGTTATTTATGTCATTTGGAGTTTGTTCATACTTCAAGTAGTCTTGGAAAGGTTGGTTCTTAGGTTGTTGTCTTATTGCTTGTACTGCTTATACCCTTCCATGTCTTGCTTGATTGGCTCAAATGATGGTTATTTATTCATTTCAATCAAAACAGTCCATGAATCATGTATGTACATTTACACCTTGCAAAACAGTCCAATATTTATTCATTTTAATCATAACAGTTCATGAATTATGTATATACAATTAAACTTTGCAAAACAGTCAAATAGTTATTCATTTCAGTCAAAACAGTCCATGAATTATGCATATACAATTACACCTTGCAAAACAGCCCAATATTTATTCATTTCAATCTAAAAAGTCCATGAATCATGTTCTACAATTACACTTTTGTAAAACAGTCCAATATTTATTCATTTCAATCAAAACAGTCCTTAAATTATGTATATACAATTACACTTTGCAAAACAGTCCAATATTTATTCATTACAATCTAAACAGTCCACGAATCATGTATATACAATTACACTTTGCAAAACAGTCCAATAATTATTCATTTCAATCAAAACAGTCCATGAGTCATGTATGTACAATTACACTTTGCAAAACAGTCCAATATTTATTCATTTCAATCAAAACAGTCCATGAATTATGTATATACAATTACACCTTGCAAAACAGTCCAATATTTACTCATTTCAATTTAAACAGACCATGAATCATGTATATACAATTACACTTTGCAAAACAGTCGAAATGATCTTAATCATTGATAGAAATGAATTAAAATGGATTGAAGTATTCAAATTGGTAATCGGTCTAACCTAGCTTTACCAACAAGCAAACATTCGAACTTCATATTTAACATAGCTTAACAAATCAGCAAACGTGAGGCATTAGAGACCATTTACAAAAAGGTGATACCTACGTTCAAATACTAAGATCAGGGTTATTCCAAAACTTGAAGCCGACATATTCAGTTACATATAACTATCACATAGAAAAACTTTACATGTATTCATTGACATGTTTATCGATTGTTTATCTTAACCATCAATCTAAACCTACAAACTACGTTACCTTTTTAGGGTTAGCACATGTTAATATATATATATAGCATCCCACAAGCACGCATGACATCATAGTGGTCTAACAACTTAAGGCACATATAGTTAATAAACAATCATACACTTATAGAAACTATTATAACACATATAGCAAGCAACTATAAAATAACTAAAGGCCCATTACAAAGCTTTAAATACTTTTAAAGCTCATACACATATGAATTCAAAGAGGAATCCTAATGCACAATGCATTCTTAACAACTCGTGATCTCGTCCAAGCTTTGAAAGTACTCATAAGCTACTTCGACTGAAATGTATTAAAAGGATAGAGTAAGCATAGGCTTAGTGAGGTAGCTTAAGGTGACTATTAGCATGAAACAATAAGCTTTCCATTCACCAAATTCAATACAACCCAATTTGATACCCAACTATCGATAGAATGACAATAAGCATAACATGGTATAACCAGAAGTTACTTAACACTTAAGATATTACACGTTACATATCAAAGTCATTGTTTCTTATTACACAAGTTACCCAATATAGCATATTATAGACATGTGATATTTGTCACAAAAGCTATACAACATAGCATCTTGTTGAACAAAGTTATTTGTCTTATAAGTTATCGAACTAGCATATGAAAAAACAAGTTACTTGGCACATAAGATTTCAGACATATCAGGTTATTTTCATGAAATAATCATATGTGTTCAAAACATTCAAAGACATGTTCATTTCTATCAAAACAACCCATAAATCAAGTATATACATTTATACCTAGCAAAACAATCCAATACTTATTCATTTCAACCAACACAGTCCACACACTTATTCATTTCAATCAAAACAATCCGTGAATTATGTTTACACAACTATACCTTGCAAAACAGTCCAACATTTATTCATTTCAATCAAAACAGTCCATGAATCATGTATATACAATTACACCTAGCAAAACAGTCCAATATTGATTCATTTCAGTCTAAACAGTCCACGAATCATGTATTTAAAATTACACTTCGCAAAACAGTCAAATATTTTCATTTCAATAAAAATAGTCCAATAGTTATTCATTTCAGTCAAAACAGTCCATGAACTATGTATATACAATTACACCTTGCAAAACTGTCCAATATTTAATCATTTCAATCAAAACAGTCCATGAATCATGTATATACAATTACACTATGCAAAACAGTACAATACTTATTCATTTCAATCAAAATAGTCCATGAATTATGTATATACAATTACACTTTGCAAAACAGTCCAATATTTATTCATTTCAATCAAAACAGTCCATGAATTGTGTATATACAATTACACCTTGCAAAAAGTCCAATATTTATTCATCTCAATCTAAACAGTCCAAGAATCATGTATGTACAATTACACCTTGCAAAACTGTCCAATAATTATTCATGTCAATCAAAACAGTCCATGAATCATGTATATACAGTAACACCTTGCAAAATAGTCCAATAATTATACATTTCAATCAAAATTGTCCATGAACCATGTATGTACAATTACTCCTTGCAAAACAGTCCAATAATTATTCATTTCAATCAAAACAGTCCATGAATCATGTATGTACAATTACACCTTGCAAAACTGTCTAACAAGTCCATGAATCAGGAATGTACAATTACACCTTGCAAAAAAGACCAATATTTATTCATTTCAATCAAAACAGTTCATAATTCATGTATATACAATTACAACTTGCAAAACAGTCCAATATTTACTCATTTCAATCTAAACAGTCCATGAATCATGTATATACAATTGCACCTTGCAAAACAGTCCAATATTTACTCATTTCAATCTAAACAGTCCATGAATCATGTATATACAATTACACCTTGCAAAACAGTCCAATATTTACTCATTTCAATCTAAACAGTCCATGAACCATGTATATACAATTACACCTTGCAAAACAGTCCAATTTTTATTCATTTCAATCAAAACCGTCCATGAATTATGTATATACAACTACACCTTGCAAAACAGTCCAATATTTATTCATTTCAATCAAAACCCAATATTCACTCATTTCAATCGAAACAGTCCACAAATCATGTTTATACGATTACATCTTGCAAAACAGTCCAATATCCACTCATTTCAATCCAAACAGTCTACGAATTATGTATATACGATTGCACTTTGCAAAACAGTCCAATATTTATTCATTTCAATCAAAACAGTCCACAAGTTATGTATATACGATTTCACTATGCAAAACTGTCTAATAGTTATTCATTTCAGTCAAAACAGTCCATAAATTATGTATATACAATTACACCTTACAAAACAGTCCAATATTTATTCATTTCAATCTAAACAGCCAATGAATCATGTATATACATTTACACTTTGCAAAACAGTGTATATTTATTCATTTCTATAACTCCCCTAGACCCGGTTTACAACAAAACCGGCTTTAGGGTTTTAAACCAATAAAAAGAAGGTTTAACATGATATTCAAGTTATCCAAAGATCAAACTCAAGTTAGCATGATAGGCCTGAGCATTCGAACAAACAATAAGAAATGTACATGATCAAACATTGCTTATTAACAATTCGACAAGCTTATTAAGATCATAATAAGTCAATTACTAAGGCTTTTACAAAGATTTGGACGTTTCAATAATAAACAATCATGGAACTTCAAGCATAGCATTAACTAATCTTATTAAAAGAATCGTTATTACTTCATCCTTCCTACTAACTAGAACAGACTCATCACAAGCTGACTTGTTGTAACAGATTCTTAAGAAGAAACAACCAAAATGATCATTCAATTCAATATGCACTTTTTGACCAACCATTCATTTATTAAGCAACCATGGTATAGATTTTAAGGCATTTAACCCAAGCATACTATACTATGAACTACTTGGCTAACATAATATCTAACCACATCAGATAACCATTCAATCATCCAAACATGAACTATCAACTATGTAACTAATCAACCAAGTCATTCAAGCATTTGTCGGATAGCACTGAGCTTATATACATACATATACGAATTCAATTCAACCTTTACATGCCATAAAAGTGTAAAGTAAAAGATTATACATCATATAGGTGTCACCATCCTAGGAGTCAAGATATGTAAACAAGAGTACACTTAAAAGCTTCATGTGATCTTGCCCTTCTCCTTAGATAGCCAAAATATCGATTACCCTGAAGAACGTTAAGGAGAATAATCAACCTTTGGTACAAAAGGGAAATCAAGAGAATAAATTCTTATATACAAAATTTCTAGTCTCCTATAAGGTTTTCAAAGACAAATACATGTATACATCATCAAAAGCATGCACGAATATAAGGTCATCTTATACACTAAATAGAATAGAACTAAGCGCATATGCTAGTACATTATTTTAAGCTTTAGAATTGCTTTGATGATAGATAATCAGTTATTCCCCTTGTGTAGAAATTTAAAACATTGAACTCAACTCATATCATCAAGGGAACATAGTCTAACATTTCAAATATTTCCAACAAGATTCATCATTGTAAGTTAATGAATTGTTTCCAGCCTTGATTAACTAGTAGTCTAGACAGTCGAATCCAATATATTTGTAACAACAAGGGTACATAAAGTACCAAGACATGGGTACACTAAGTACCAAATTAATCATCATTTAGCAAGGGTACAAGTGGTACCAATAGATCATTCGGTCTTTAACAACAAGGGACCGTAGTCCAACTTCTATGAGCTCGACGGACTCTATAGCATGCCAATTGTATCTAAGACTACCTCGAATCAAGCCTTGGTATAAAACTTTTCTCTAATTCGACTAGCATAGAGTGCAATCCATTAATCATATTTTTGTTTAATCAACCACATTCATGACTCATATTCTTATAGTAACAAGAGTGTAATCAAGAATCATTCAACTAGGAAAGCATTCCTTAAGTACTTGGGATAGCCGTAGGCTTATCCCGATGCTAATTACACTCACAAGTTAATCTGAGCTATTCATGCTCCCGAATTATAATTCATTTCTGCTTTTCGCCAAACGGATCAATTTCTTCTTTATCTATTTATTGCAAGAATGTAGTTAATGCATTAGAAATCATTTTCCTTATCATATGCCAACAATTTTTTAATACCAACAGGCCATGCATAGACCATCTGCCTAATTTATTCTTGTTCATACAATTGCAATAAGGTAGTCCATTTGCATGTGGACTTACAAAACATTTTGTTCAACATGTTTATGCATCACAACCTTTCAAAATAACCTTCTTACATCAATTTCTCTACTTAATCTCTAAACATTTTATACATAATCACTTATGTTCTTTGAACAACCCTTAGTTCCACTAGATTTACTTCAAAACTGTCCCCAATGCATCCTAGCAGCTCATCCCCTATTTTGAAATGATTCAAATAGCCTCCAGATTTTCTTATAGGCTTAAAACATTCTCAATTACCATCTATACCCTTTTCACCATTATGAATGATCAATTAACCCTTTCATAATATACTAACATAGTCTTTAATTCGACCTCCTAATTAGCCAACATTCATCCATAATTCCTACTCAATTTGATATAATCACAACTCAACTAAATTCTAATCATTCATACAACAACAATATCAATAATTACCTTAGTTAACAGTTCAAACTCATCTAAATTTCTAGATTATAGCAATTATTCATGAATCTCCTATCAAACACATTTCTTCTTACATTTTCTAGAAATTATCCTACATGCAAACATCCAAATCGAATCTAACATGAACCATAAACAAAAGAAGGTGGAGATAAACAATCTTACACTTTCTTAGGCTAATTTAGCAAACATCTCATTCCAAGCTTCTAAAGGAGTCGATCTTAACTCTCTATTTTAATTTTGTCTATCTTCACTTGGCAATGGTGAGTGGAAGAAGGAAGATGATGAAGCGAGCTCAATTCTTTCCTCCCGCTTCCAATTTATCGTGAAAAGTCCCCCCTCACACTCCCAAATCATCACCTAAGCTTGACATGTGGTGTAATAACCCATTAAAAGGATAGAAACATGTTAGAATCAATTAAAAGAATTAGAGATTGTTACAATAGATTAAAGGAAATGAGGACTAAAATCGAATAATGATTAATGTAAGTGATCGATTTAAAAAGGACCACTTTGCTTGATAATGGAAACAAAGGGTTTGCATGGTGTCTTTCAGAAAACTTGTGCACATGAATAAGTGTCCTAGTCTAGCTCGATCAAAAGAGGGAGAGAAAGGTATAATGTCATCTTCTTCCTCCCAAAAATGGAAAGCTGAGAACCCTTAGAATTGAGAGAGAAAGAGTTTATGTCGAAAGAAAAGGAGAAACCATTGTTGTTAGGCTGAATTCTAGTAGTTGAACCTTGTTAGAAATTGAAAGGTATGCCATTCTTTTCATTGATTCCTATTGTGAATGTCTAGATAAGTTAAGTGATTTGATAAATTTCTTTGCAAGCAATAGCCGAGACATTGAATTTATATTGATGATTGAATTATGTTACTAGAATTCTTGAAAGGTTGATTGTGATACAATTGAACTATACTTGTTTTGGTTTGAGAATGCAATGGAAAATTTGGTGATTATAGTTGAAACCTGAATAGATTGGTTGATGTTATTGGAAGCATAGATTAATCTAGATTGGAAACTGAATTCTTGAGTTATAATTGAACCGATTAATAATTGAAGCAGGGGCCTATTCTGTTTCGATGAAACCAGCAGACTACCTCTCGTCAATGTTTAACAATAGAATAAATGAACATGGAAAAAGGTTCGAATGTAGATTAAAAGTTGACTTAGGTGTTTGGATTGTAAGTCATGAGGATCAAACTGTCATGTTTAGTTTATAGGATAGTAAAATGAAACATTGGATTGTATGAATAATTGTGTGTAATACGTGGACTGCCGAGTCTAGAAAATTATGAACAACTATGCAAGATGTTAAAGAATATGAATCATGTTAATTCAAAATGAATGATGAATGTATATATATTGTTCTATGTTAGATAAAGGGGATATCGATGAAACATGGGCTAAAGTTGATCGGAACTCTGACAAACAAAGAGGAATTGTCATCTGGGAAAACCAATAGCTTGGGAAATAAACTGTGAGTGTGGTTTTAAAGACTTAGAATATGGATAGCAACCTTTTTGAGCATATTTTTTACTTATTATATTTAAAGAGTAACATTGTATGTGCAAATCATGCTTGTGGCTATGTTGCTTGGAGAACAAGGTAAGTATTTCCTTAGGGGATACTTCTAGTATATAGATTGATTGAGATGCATGACTATTTTTGAATGGTTAGTCTAATGAGAATGCTTGATATATCAAAATGTTAAAGTTATGCCATGTGATAAAAATTGAAGAAGAAACAAATGAACTATGTAAAGAATAAGCTTATGTGAATTATGAAAGTTTAACGATTCATCGAAAGAATTCAAGCATGTATGTATAAATGATTCGGCCATGGGCCAATGATGTTATTGACTTGAGACAATAATCTTAAAATGTATGTGAAAAGTCTCAAATACGAATGGAATAATGGCACTTTGATGTGCAATATATACGAAGCTATGCTCAAAATGATTAAAGGATGATAAACAAAGTAAGCCTTGGTTTCGAGTCAGTCGTAGATATAGTTGGCATGCCGTAGGGTCCATAGAGCTCAGAGTTGGGGTGGACTAAGGTCCAGGATAGTGGTCCCTAATGGGCGACAGTAGAAGGGATGTATATTGGTCATTTGGCGACAGTAGGAGGGATTCACTAGTACCTCGAGTACCTAATGTTTTTATGGGCGACAGTTGGTTGGGGACTCGTTTATCTAGACTGGGTTATCGAATCTCAAGGCTATGTTAAACGTGTACTCTTAAATAAAGGATTTTATAGTAGGGCTATGTTAAATGTGCTTAAAGAATTGAATTATCTCAATTGTTACAAAATGTCTAATTAACTAATTCATACTTTATAAAAAAAATTGGAAAGCTGTCTATAAAATATATATGGATTGTCTATTGATAAGTGTTCAAAAGTACTATTTTTATTACCCTTTTTACTCATATTATTGTTAGACTTAAGCTCATATTAGTTGCATAATTAGTTATTCATGCATTAATTCATGTTTCTTTCCACTGTTGAGCTTGATTACATAACTTGGTGATTTTTGTGGAAAAAGATGCTGCTTTGGTGTGTTTTTGTGTGTGTATGTGCAGGATCACTTGCCAAAGCAATGTCGAGCTAGTTGCCAGGGCAATGAATGAAGGATATGCCGAGCTAGTTGCCAGGGCAATGCATGAAGGAGACGTCGAGCCAATTGCCATGGCAATTGTCGACAAAGAGCAAATGCAATAGGGATGTCGAAATTGATGACTAGACAAGCCCAAGATGACGTGGAGCAAAGCCCAAACCCAAAGGAATTTGATTTCCATGCAGAGATTAAAAAAGAATTAAATTCCAAGAAGATAGGAGAAGTCCTAGTAGGAATACAATTGTAATAAAGAATTATATTCTTTAAAGATAATTTAATTCCAACTTAAACTCCTCCTCAAAGAAGGACTTTGGTCTAGCCCTATAAATAAGAAGGATATTTCGACAATTCAGAGGGGGACGGCTAGGGGAATTTCGACAACTCCATAGAGAGCATTAGGGGAAATTTCGACTTCTTCTTCATCTTTGCTTCCATTAGATTCATGGTTTGGGGATTATTCTTTGTATATCTTTTGAACCCAACCATGAACTAACTTGATTGGTTGGGGTTATTGTGTTTTGTTGTTGTGAGAAACAATTGGATTTTGTTTAGGTAATAAGAGTTTGCACTTTTCTATTCAAGGTTTACTCATTCTTGGCTTTTATTCTTGTTTGCGAGTGAATTGGGAGAGGATCTCGTAACTTCATCTATTTATCTAATATCGGAGAGTTAGATTCAAGAAACGAATGAGTAAGGTCTTTATTCAATCTATTGATGGTGAAGATTAATCCGGCTTAGGAATAAGTTAAGGATTTCAACGGCTAAGAGGAGCGCAAGATTGGTTGTTGTTCACCCTTGATTCACGCAGGGATGTATTATCAAGGCATGCACAAGTAGCTAGAGTTTCGACTTAGGGATAAGAAGAAACCATTGAAGAACGCTCTGCCGAACCTTGAAGTTGCTGCCCAGATGCCCAAGTAGTTGCCCAAGTAGTTGCCCAGGCAACCATCGATTAGTTGCCAAGGCAACCTCGTTGTGCAAGTTGCCAAGGCAACCCCGTTGTGCAAGTTGCCACGGCAACTGAGTTGCCTGTGCACTCTTTTACCAAAACGATCCAATCGGCTATCACACCTCAATTCACGATAACCTGACCTATCTCTCTCTTTTTCTCTCATATTTTCTTTTACTTTATTGCTTTCTAGTTTAGTTATTAGTTAAACTCCCATAATCCTTTTAATTGTGTTTTTACTTTTCACAGTGCAGTAACTTAAGCAAAGTGGCCCAAACCAATCCCTGTGGAGACGATACTCGATACTCGATACTTGAAGTATTCTTTAATCTATTATGGGAAGAATGAAGAGTAGAGTGGTAAGTACAAGATATGTACTTAGTGAGGTAACACTAAGTCTAGCCAATTTCAAAGCATATAAATCCAAGTAAACATGTAACTCAAGGAATCAAAACCATCAGAATCAAGCCACATGCTATTCGAATTGCATAGGGAACTTAGGTAATCTTTACATATCTTATAATCAACATAAATACATCCATCATGGTTTTCATAGTCCATTCGAGTAACATGCTTAAAGGACAAGCAACCAATCATCAAATTATCAAGTAGGCATTTATACATAAAGCCATCATCCATACATTTCTTTCACGACAAGAACAAGTTTAGCAACCATTCATGTGTCATCTTTCAAAGCAAGAAAGTTCATTCAAGTTTCTTACAATACAAGCAATGTTTATTAAGTCATCTTTCAACATTTCCTTGGTATGTAGCTTACTAGATATTCAAATCTTAACAATATGCACTGAAGTGCCAATATGCACCGAAGTGCCAATATGCACCGTAGTGCCAAAATGCACCGTTGTGCCAATATGTACCATCGTACCAATATGCACCATAGTGCCAATATGAGCTCAATATTCTAAGGCATGCCCTCCTATCTATCAAACTAACTACCTAGGTTGTTGATTATCCATTTCATTTAAGCTTTATACATTTCATGATTCAATATAACATTATGCCATTCAAAGGCCAAGCCCTTAGGCTTATGGAGTCTTAACTCCCAATACATAACTATCCATACCATTCGATTCAATCAGTCATTTATAACATTCACAACACAAGCATATGTATGCATTGTGCGTACCTTATTCTCCAAGCAAGCATGACATTTCATACCTCAGGAATAAGCAATGCACATGACAAGCATTTGATCATAATTGCTTAACACCCAAGTAAACACAAAGATCATGGCATCAATCATGTTGTCATACATTTCATTCTTCCCTTAATTAGCCAAATATACTTTAAGTCATGTTACATGGCATTGACATTTCATTTAAGCACAAACAAGGTTGGTTAGGACCTAAGTCCCAACCCTAAGGATAGTTACACTCACAATACTCCTAGCAATTAAAGTGTCTTGAATCCAAATCCCTTTACCTCTAGCTTTGGGATGTCCACTCCTATCATCTTCTTCCCCAATTTACTGCCCTTGGTCTAGCAAGCATAATACATACACATTTCATCAAAATAAGCACATAAAATCACACAATCAAAGTAGCAATGTTATCACATTGTACCTAACATTTAGCTACTGTTTTTATGCTTCTTTTTAAGAATTTCTTACTAGTTCAGTTCCATATTGTTATTACTTCATTTTAAAGAAGAATTGGAAAGGTTACAATGTCCCAAAACTGTATTAGAAACAGTTTGCATTTAGGTGCAAAAACAGTCCCAAACTGCCCAGGACACTGCTGCCTGACAGTTTGCACATTGTCACTTTAAATGGCCATATCTTTTAATCCGTACGTCGGAATTTCGATTTCTATACACCATTGAAAAGCTAAAAAAATTTCCTATAAGACCATGTAAGACTTGCATTTTATTTCTTAGCCAATAAATACAGTTTATTGTTCAAAGACAGGGCATTTACACTACTTGGACAGTTTGCACTGCCCAGAAATTCCTATTTACAGTTTTCAGCATAGGACCCAGTTATCAATTTTGTTTTTACCTAATGAAAATAGACATTCGAAGGATCTTGTCATTAAAATTTCAGCCCTGAATTCAAACTATACAATTTTTGGTGAATTTTCAAAGTAACTGCCCAGAACAGAGCAATTCTGGGCAGATTGCATCTAATTACATTTTAATGCCTTTCATTCATTTTAACCAATGTCTTGGCCCTATAATTCATTTCATATGACATTCTAAACATGTTGAGTCCATGTTAATTCATTAATCAAGGCTTCCAAAACAGAGTAGGTTGGTTATAAAGCCTAATCTTGCATGTTTACTCAATTTCAATTCCACAAAACAATTTCTATGTTACATAACTAAGTTCATGCTTTTATCGTTCATTTCCAGCATTGTTTGCTAACAATTCAATTTGTTTAACACCTTCTGTACATTACCTATTCATGATCATCATCAATTCATTAATTCCATAGCTCAATTTTAAGTTCTAATCATTCAATTCCCACTTCAATATCACAATTCAATTTTCCAGCAACCTAGGTTTGTTACACTAGCATAAACACATAATTTCCAGCCTTGTACCTAGTTTTCATTCTTCAATTTTGTATCATCCAGCAACCATTCAATCATCTAACAACATATTCAATATCTAATTCCATCTATAATCATAAAAATCAGTCCAATTCAACAATATGGTTGCCTATTCAATTAAACACAAGAAGAATCATACTTAATTTGCTTCTAGCTTAATTTCAATAAAAATTCCTACACATGCATGCTTGATTTTTCTCTTCAATGGTTGATTTTCCTAAGCTTCTTTCTCTCTATTTTCTCTCCTCTTTTTTTCGGCCAAACAAGGATAATGGAGAAGATGACAACAACAAATCCTTGTTATTGGATTTGTGCATTGTCTAAAATGCCCCTTAATATTAACTTAATCAAGGGCATTAGGGGAATGATAAATTTAGCATGCATTCCCATTCTTTCTCCTTTAATTCAATGTAGTCACTTTTAAATTGGTCACTTAATCCATTCATTCTTTCAGTTAGGCGCTTAACTAATCAATTTAGCTTAATTCTAAATTCAATTAAGCTATCAACTTATGCAATTTAATTCCAATACTTCTATGCTAGGATTTGGGGTGTTACAAAAACAAACCAGTATTTATTCATTTCAATCAAAACAGTCCATGAATCATGTATGTACAATTACACTTTGCAAAAAAGACCAATATTTATTCATTTCAGTCAAAACAGTCCATGAATCATGTATATACAATTCCACCTTGCAAAAGACTCCAATATTTATTCATTTCAATCTAAACAGTCCATGAATCATGTATATACAATTACACCTTGCAAAACAGTCCAATGTTTATTTATTTCAATCAAAACCGTCCATGAATTATGTATATACAATTACACCTTGCAAAAATGTCCAATATTTATTTATTTCAATCAAAACCGAATGTTCAGTCATTTCAATCAAAACAGTCCACGAATCATGTATATACGATTACACCTTGCAAAACTATCCAATATTCACTTATTTCAATCAAAACAGTCCACGGAATATGTATATAAGATTACACTTCGCAAAACAGTCTAATATTTATTCATTTCAATCAAAACAGTCCAGGAATTATGTATTTACGATTACACTTTGCAAAACAGTCCAATAGTTATTTATTTCAGTCAAAACAGTCCATGAATTATGTATATACAATTACACCTTGCAAAACAGTCCAATAATTATTCAATTCAATCCAAACAGCCCATGAATCATGTATATACAATTACACTTTGCAAAACAGTCCTATATTTATTCATTTCAGTCAAAACAGTCCATGAATTATGTATACACAATTACACCATGCAAAACAGTCCAATATTTAATTATTCAATATAAACAGTCCATTAATCATGTATATACAATTACACCTTGCAAAACAGTCTAATATTTATTCATTTCAATCAAAACAGTCCATGAATTTTGTATATACAATTAAGCTTTGCAAAACAATCCAATATTTATTCATTTCAATCAAAACAATCCATGAATTACGTATATACAATTACACCTTGCAAAACAGTCCAATATTTATTCATTTTAATCTAAACAGTCCATGAATCATGTATATACAATCACACTTAGCAAAACAATCCAATATTTATTCATTTCAATCAAAACAGTCCATAATGATGTATATACAATTACTCCTGGCAAAACAGTCCAATATTTATTCTTTTCAATCTAAACAGTCCAAGATTCATGTATTACCAATTACACTTTGCAAAACAGTCCAAAAGTTATTCATCTCAGTCAAAACAGTCCATGAATTATGTATATAAATTACACCATGCAAAACAGTCCAATATTTATTCATTTCAATCAAAACAGTCCATGAACCATGTATATACAATTACAATTTGCAAAACAGTCCTATATTTTTTCATTTCAATCAAAACAGTCCACGTATGATGTATATACAATCACACTTTGCAAAACTGTCCAATATTTATTCATTTCAATCAAAACAGTCCATGAATCATATATGTACAATTACACCTTGCAAAACAGTCCAAAATTATTCATTTCAATCTAAACAGTCCATGAATCATGTATGTACAATTACACCTTGCAAAACAGTCCAATAATTTTTCATTTCAATCAAAAGAGTCCATGAATCTTGTATGTACAGTTACAGCTTGCAAAACAGTCCAATAATTATTCATTTCAATCAAAACAGTCTATGAATCTTGTATGTACAATTACACCTTGCAAAACAGACCAATA
This sequence comes from Hibiscus mutabilis, assembly GCA_019671005.1. Classification (NCBI taxonomy): domain Eukaryota; kingdom Viridiplantae; phylum Streptophyta; class Magnoliopsida; order Malvales; family Malvaceae; genus Hibiscus; species Hibiscus mutabilis. Next base: position 42,056,317 of record CM033721.1, on the reverse strand, counting down.
ATTATTCATTTCAATTAAAACAGCCCATGAATCATGTACGTACAATTTCACCTTGCAAAACAGACCAATAATTATTCATTTCAATCAAAACAGTCCATGAATCATATACGTACAATTTCACCTTGCAAAACACACCAATATTTATTCATTTCAATCAAAACAGTCCATGAATCATGTATATACAATAACACCTAGCAAAACAGTCCAATATTTCATTTCAGTCAAAACAGTCCATGAATCATGTATATACAATAACACCTAGCAAAACAGTCCAATATTTATTCCTTTCAATCAAAACAGTCCACGAATTATGTATTTACGATTACACTTTGCAAAACAATCCAATAGTTATTCATTTCAGTCAAAACAGTCCTTGAATTATGTATATACAATTACACTTTGCAAAACAGTCCAATAATTATTCATTTCAATCTAAACAGCCCATGAATCATGTATATACAATTACACTTTGCGAAACAGTCCTATATTTATTCATTTCAGTCAAAACAGTCAATGGATTATGTATATACAATTACACCTTGCAAAACAGTCCGATATTTATTTATTTCAATCTAAACAGTCCATGAATCATGTATATACAATTACACTTTGCAAAACTGTCCAATATTTATTCATTTCAATCAAAACAGTCCATGAATTTTGTATATACAATTAAACTTTGCAAAACAGTCCAATATTTACTCGTTTCAATCAAAACAATCCATGAATTACGTATATACAGTAACGCCTTGCAGAAGAGTCCAATATTCATTCATTTTAATCTAAAAATACATGAATCATGTATATACAATCACATTTAGCAAAACAGTCCAATATTTATTCATTTCAATCAAAACAGTCCATAATTATGTATATACAATTACTCCTGGCAAAACAGTCCAATATTATTCTTTTCAATCTAAACAGTCCTAGAATCATGTATTTAAAATTACACTTTGCAAAACAGTCCAATATTTATTCATTTGAATCAAAACAGTCCAATAGTTATTCATTTCAGTCAAAACAGTCCAGGAATTATGTATATACAATTACACCTTGCAAAACAGCCCAATATTTATTCATTTCAATCAAAACTGTCCATGAATCATGTATATACAATTACACTTTGCAAAACAGTCCTATATTTATTCATTTGAACCAAAGCAGTCCTATATTTATTCATTTCAATCAAAACAGTCCATGTATGATGTATATACAATCACACTTTGCAAAATTGCCCAATATTTATTCATTTCAATCAAAACAGTCCATGTATTATGTATATACAATTACTCCTGGCAAAACAGTCCAATATTTATTCATTTCAATATAAACAGTCCATGAATCATGTATATACAATCACACTTTGCAAAACAGTCCAATATTTATTCATTTCAATCAAAACAGTCCATGAATTATGTATATACAATTACTCCTGGCAAAGCAGTCCAATACTTATTTATTTAAATCTAAACAGTCCATGAATCATGTATATACAATTACACTTTGCAAAACAGTCCAATATTTATTCATTTCAATCAAAATAGTCCATGAATTATGGGCATACATATATATTTGATCCCAATCAGTGCATAGAGTTTAGAATCATAGCATCTCGTATACGTATGTGACTTATCATATAAATTATCAAGCATATGATATTATAAGCATGACTTGCTGATCACATACTATGAAACATATCATATTATAGATATCACTTACTTATCTTATAGGCTATCTGTAATACCCAAACCCTTGGCCCAGAAGTTAAACCGATTCTACAAGAAGACAAGCTAACTTGCCTAGCAAGTTAGTACCCGAACTAACTAAGGTCTCAAATATGAGATCACATTTTAGCACAAGAGTTTAAGAGATCTTTAGACAGGATTCAAATTAGCATTCTATAGAACTTTTAAACACGTCAATCGATCCATATAACTATTCATATCAATCCAAACATACACTAATCTCATATAAGCACGAAATAATAGGCATGTATCAATGTTTGAGATGCAAAAGTAGTAACACCACAATTCATATAAACATGTAATGATGTAGTAATACTATCTTGCTAAGAGTAGTAAGGGTCATGTTTCAAAAGAATATAGCAATGTACAATATTTAGACTACACTTGTAATTCTTTGATTAGAGTTAATCTATTCATCTAATTGTTCGTCAAGATATTCTTTTCTTCTTTCTAATGGAGAATTAAATCAAAGCACCTCCTAACCGAATACTATAAGGAAATTTAAGATCCATTTGAGTCGTAGACATTGAGTCATTTTACCCATAAGGTCGTTCATACCAATCTATCATAGGAATAAATCAGGTTATTTAACTTGAATGGCAAGCAACCGTCCAATGCTTTCATAACTATACCTATCATTGTGTGATTTATGGATCATTCAACCAACAACAAGTTAACAACTCCTACATTAACATTAAATCCAGCATCATACCATTAGAAACATTCGATCCAACATAAGTTTAATCAAGCAACACCCAAAACATAGGCTACAACATAGAAAGTTAATATATTTACATACCAACAAACATGTACAAAATGATTTGAATAAAACCCCAACCTAGTGCCACCTCCTAAGAGTTTAACCTCTAACAAAAACACATACATTAATACTCTGATGACCTTGCTTTAGCTTCCCAAGTTCGACCTAAACAACAGCACTACCTGAAGAATCAGAGTGAGTGATTAGATTATGAGATTAGTGAAAGAAAAGTAATTATAGGAAATTCAATACAGCTAATATGGTTAAGCCCTTTTTGAATCGATGCAAAGTTCAATCTAATGGTTCATTCATTTGCCACTTACTAACTAGATCCCATTCTTTTCGTTTAAACATATATAAATACATCAACTCAATTATCATGTTGCTTAACTGAATCAATTTCAATTAACCATAATCTCAAACATGATAAAAGTATACACGGTCGAACACATTCAACTTCATAAGCATATTTTAATACTCAGACAATCTTAGTTGAATTGAATAGTCTTGATTAGTTGTTATCCCTAAAATCGTATATTTGAATCAGATCATTATCAGACAATGGTTATTTAATGCCATTGAAATGCATAGATTTCTTTCAATTTCAGCAGAAGTACCGTAGTACTATACAGAGGACCTTGGTCCATTTCAGAATGAGCTCAGGGTTAACATTGGCATGCCAATCAGACTAGGTTTAACACTAACCAAGGCTTCAAGTTTCCATTATAGATCTTAATCAGATTCATAAACATTTCCAATTTTTACATAGGCTATCTAAGCACCGGAAGCATCCAAAAACCAATTATGACACCTATTTATATCATCAATTTAGCATGTGAGATGTTCATACTTACCTTGGCCTATACTTACCAAGCATTAGCTATTTCAAGCTCTATTAGGCAGCCCGTGCCACAAATTGAATCAAAGCAATGTTCAATAATTGAACACTCTAAATTATAAGAAACATAATTCACTCACTAGTATACCAAGCTAAACTTGATCTTGAATCGATATTACCTTATGCCTTTCCTCCTTTTGCTCGGCTTCTTTATTGTCTAAATAACAAGAATTTGATTGCATTAGAATCATTTTAAATGATCATTTCTTTAACTATTTATTCACCATTCCAACATTTATAAAGGCTCCTAAGACAACGTTTGATATGTTTCCTTATACTTTTTGTAACTCAAATCACAATAGTTCTCAAGTTATTTACTTTAGTACATGAAGCATAATATTCTAAATGAGCCACCCTTTTGTAATCTTACCTATTCATATATATTCTCTTAGCTTTCATAAATTCAGCAATCACAACCTTTCTAAGGATTAAATTTCAGAATTTTACTCCTCAAATAGCAATTATCGATCATTATCATACTTACCTATCTTTTGATTCAATATCTAATTAACAATTTTACAAAATTATGCTTAAACAGAGTTGGTTCCAGCCCTTATACTTAATGAACAGTCTATAAATCCTATTTTAAATACTTCCTTTGTGCCCTTAACATTTACTTCATCATTGCCACTAGTGATCGACATACCGTACTACTCAAATATCAAACTTTAAGCTGGTAACAGCTTGTTTAAAACCAATTAAGCTGGGCAGTTTCGATTTTCCTTTTCCAATTCGAACCTATATACAATTATACATTATCATACTTACTTCCCAACCGTAAGAATTACCTTTCATCTCTACAATTGAATACTACACAAAAAGATTCCAGTAGTATATTTCCTAATACATGATTCATTCTACTTAAATCACATAACCGACTATCAACATGCAAACATTCTCAAGTTCTAATGGCCATAAACAGAATTTTCATTCATCCATCTCTGCACTAGATTAAGAGTTGAGACTAACAAGAACCTTACCCCTTAGTCGAGAATGTAGTAATTTAGGTCCCCAAAACTCAAGTCAATTCAAGGAATAAGCTTCCTAGTTGAGCATTCTCCTTCATTCTTTCTCTTTATGTAGTTTTTGGTATGTTCATGTAAATGAGAAAGATGATAGCTATTTGTTTGGTCTAATCTAGTGTTTAGATGGATTCACCAAGTGGCATTCTCATAATAAGCCACCTCACTAATTCTTTTTTCTAAAATAGCTTTACCATGCATCTCATGAGAATTGAGATTGCAACAAAATGGTCACTAAAATTTTAACTTTCAAAATTCTATAACTTTGAATTCGGTCCATCTTTAAATAGATTAATCTTTATAATAACTTGGCCGCAACAATAGATGATGATCATGAGATTTAGAGATTTGGGGTGTTACAGATCCCTCATTCTTAAGAAAAATTCATCCTCGAATTTACCTGTAGAGAAGAGATGAGGATATTGTTCCTTTATAGAGGTTTCGGCTTCCCAGGTGGTATCTTTGCTCCCATGACTCTTCCATTGAACTTTTACTAAGGGAATTGTTTTGTTCCTTAATCTTTTTTCTTCTCTAGCAAGAATTTGAACTGGTTCCTCTTCATAAGATAAATCCAGATTTAGTTCGACTTCTTCCAGTTCAAGAATGTGAGAGGGGTCAGACCGATATCTTCTTAACATGGATACATGAAAAACATTATGGATCTTGTTGAATTCCTTAGGGAGAGCTAATCGATACGCAACAGGACCAATTCTTTTGCTAATTTTGAACGGGCCTATAAACCGAGGACCGAGTTTTCCTTTCTTACCAAATCTGAAGATTTTCTTCCAGGGTGAAACTTTGAGAAATACCTTATCACCTACATTGTGTTGGACATCCTTTCTTTTTTGATCAACATAGGCTTTCTGTCTATCAGAGGCTTTTTTAACCAATTTCAAACAATCCGCACTTGTTCTTATTTTTCTCGAAGCAACTGGGGTCCTAAAGCTTTATTTTCTCCCAACTCTGCCCAACACAGAGGGGTTCTACATTTCTTTCCATAAAGAGCTTCAAACAGTGCCATTTGAATAGAATATTGGTGGCTATTATTATAAGAAAATTTGGCTAATGGTAAAGCCTTTTCCCAGTTCTTCCCGAAATCGAGTGTACAGGCTCGAAGCATATCCTCTAGGATTTGAATGACTCTTTTAGATTGGCCATCTGTTTAAGGATGAAATGCGGTACTGAGATTTGTTTTTGTTCCAAGGGCCCTTTGTAAAAACTTCTAGAATCTAGACATAAATCTAGGATCCTGATCAGAAATTATTGAAATAGGTACACCATGAATCTTAAAATTTCCTTGATGTAGATTTTGGCTAACTGCTCCAGATTATGTTCATTCTAACAAGAAGAAAATGAGCCAACTTTGAAAACCTATGAATAATTAACCATACTGCATCATTCTTCTTTAACGCCAAGGGTAACCCACTTACAAAATCCATGGCTATTTGTTCCCACTTCCATTGAGGAATTTCAATAGGTTGCAATAATCCTGAAGGAACCTGGTGTTCTGCTTTCAATTTTTGGCATACTAAACATTTAGATACAAATTCTATTATGGCAGCTTTCATTCCCGGCCACCAGTAAAGACTCTTTAAGTCTTTGTACATTTTTACAGAGCCAAGATGAAAATAAAAGGAACTGTTGTGAGCTTCTTGAAGAATCTCTCCTCTCAAAGTCGAGTCGTTGGGAACACATACTCTATTTCTAAAGTATAGCAACCCATCATCTTTTAAAGAAAATTCAGATTCATCATTTGCATCCAATTTGCACACAATATCTTGTAAATCCAGATCGGGTTGTTGTAATTGCCGAATTCCGATAACTATCTCTGATCGGATACGAACGAATGATATAATTCCTCGCTTCATGGTGATTCAAAAATGGGCATTGATGGAGGCAAGGACTACAAAAATTACATGATCAAGTTTAGGTAATTTCCAAGGTTTTGAAATGATACAAGAGAATATAATGGATTCGAAAACTCACCACCAGAATATTGTCGGCTTAGTGCATCAACCACAACATTGGCCTTGCCCGGATGATAATCAATGATTATATCATAGTCCTTAAGGAGTTCAACCCACCTTCTTTACCTAAGATTAAGATCTTTTTGGGTTAGGAGATATTTCAGGCTTTTATGATCAGTATACATGTAACACTTTTCTCCATATAGATAGTGTCTCCATATCTTCAAACCAAATACCACTGTAGCAAGTTCCAAATCATGGGTCGGGTAATTCAATTCATGAGACTTCAATTGACGTGAAGCATAGGCCAAAACCTTATCTCATTGCATTAGGACACATCCCAAACCTAAAAGTAAGGCATCACTAAACACTGCAAACTCTTTTCCCGATTCTGGTTGAGTTAAGACCGGGGCTCGAGTAAGGACTTCCTTTAGTTGATCGAAGCTCCTTTGCTGCTCTTCAGACTAAACAAAGGACACATCTTTACGTAAGAGTTTAGTCAGAGGTACGACTAAAATGGAAAACCCCTTAACAAATCTTCGATAGTATCCGGCCAAGCCAAGGAAGCTTCGGACTTCACTAACGTTCTTCGGAGGTCTCCATTCAAGCACAAACTAGATCTTTTTCTGGTCAAACTTGACCCCTTCGGCTGAGATTACATGTCCAAGGAAGGACACTTCAGGCATCCAAAACTCACATTTGTTAAATTTAGCATAGAGTCGGTTTTCTCCAAGGGTTTGTAAAACAATCTTGAGATGTTCAGAGTGTTTGACCTTGCTCTTGGAGTAGATAAGAATATCGTCTATAAAGACCACAACAAACTTATCTAAATAAGGTTTGAAGACTCGGTTCATGAGATCCATAAACGCAGCAGGGGCATTTGTTAGACCAAAAGGCATTACGAGTTCCATAACGAGTCCTAAAAGTTGTCGTGGAGATATCAGATTCTCTAACTTTCCTTTGATAGTAACCCGACCTAAGATCGATTTTAGAAAACACTGAAGTATCTTTCAGCTGATCAAATAGATCTTCAATTCTCGGGAGGGGGTACTTATTTTTTATTGTCACTTGATTAAGCTGCCAGTATTCTATACATAGTCTCATCAGTCCATCTTTCTTTTTGACAATGAGTGTTAATTGTTAAAAGTACTATTTTTATTACCCTTTTCACTCATATTATTGTTATACTTAGGCTCATATTAGTTGCATAATTAGTTATTCATGCATTAATTCATGTTTCTTTCCACTGTTAAGCTTGATTACATAACTTGGTGATTTTTGTGGAAAAAGATATTGCTTTTGTGTGCTTTTTTGCGCAGGAACTAAATACCCAAGAAAGGCTGGAACCAGTTGCAGGGCAATACAAGAAGAAGATGCCGATGCAGTTGCCAAGGCAGTGCATAAAGGTTATGCCGAGCTAGCTGCCAGGGCAATTGTCGATAATGGAAAAAGATGATGTGACACTCGAATTGATGACTATATAAAGCCCAATATGACGTGGAAGGAGATAAATCTTAGAAGAATTGGAGATTCAAATAGAGATTAAATCCCAAAGAAGATAAGAGAAGGTCTAGAAGGAATTTAAATATAATAAAGAATTATATTGTTTTAAAGTATTTAATTCCAACTCAACTTCCTCCTCAAGAAAGACTTAGACCTAACCATCTCCTATATAAAGAACCCCTAGCCGCCTATTTCAACAAGTTTTGGAGGGAGTTCAATTGAGAGAGAATTCAAGAGGGCTGGTCGATTTCTTCATCTTCTTTGCTTCTATTAGATTCATGGTTTGGGGATTATTCTTTGTTTATCTTTTGAGCCCAACCATGAACTAACTTGGTTGGTTGGGGTTATTCTTTTTTTGGGGTTGTGAGAACGATTGGATTTTGTTTAAGTAATTGAGTTTGCACTTTTAATTCAAGGTTTACTCATTCTTGGTTTATATTCTTGTTTGCCAGTGAATTGGGAGAGGATCTCGTAACTTTATCTATTTATCTAATTTCAGGAGACTTAGATTCAAGAAACGAATGAGTATGGTCTTTATTCAATCAATCGATGGTGAAGACTAATTCGGCTTAGGAATAAGTTAGGATTTCAACGGCTAAGAGGAGCGCAAGATCGTTGTTGTCCACCCTTGATTCACGCAGGGATGTATTGTCAAGGCATGCACAATTAGCTAGAGTTTTGACTTAGTGATAAGAAGAAACCATTGAAGAATGCTCTGCCAAACCTTGAAGTTGCTGCCCAGTCACCCAAACTATTTCCCATCCAGTTGCCCAGGCAACCGTTTGACTAGTTGCCAAGGCAACCCAATTGTGCAAGTTTCCACGGTAACTGAGTTGCCGCTGCACTCTTTTACCAAGACGATCCTTCCGACTATCACACCTCAACTCATGATAACCCGACCTACTCTCTCTCTCCTATTTGATTATATCTTTATTTTATTTAATTGCTCTTTTATTTTATTCGTTAGTTAGAACTCCTACAATTATCAATTGTGTTTTTACTTTTACAGTGCGATAAGTAAAGCAAAGTGGCCCAAACCAATCCATGTGGAGACGATACTCGATACTTATCATATCACTTTATTACTTGCAACGTGTATACTTGCACCATTTGCGTAGCACTCAATACACGCAACAAAGAGCACTAGGGCTCCCTAGGGGGATGAGCTTGGTCTAACGAATCCTTTGTCTTGCAGTTCTTGCAACTGCTTCTAGAGTTCTTTTATCTCTACATGAGACATTCTGTAAGGGGTGATTGATATTGGATGGACTACCGATTGAACCTCAATCTTGAATTCCACGATTCGATTTGGTGGCAATCCCGGGAGTTCCTCAGGAAAAACAACAAGGAAATTAGATACAATTGGAACAAAATTTATTTTAGATTCACACATAGCATTTCCAAGAACATTGGCTAGCAATAGGTTCATCTTTTTAAGCTTTTGAGTGAATAGGGATATCGATTCCTTTCCTAAACCACGGAGGTATAATTTTCTCTTTTGACAGTCTACCCAAGCCTTGTGTTTTCCTAACTAGTCTAAACCAAAAATTAGATCAAAGTCACAGGAGGGTAACACAAATAAATCAGTAGGGAAAGGAATGTTTTGAATGTAGATGTAACAACCTCTGCAAATAAGGTTCAAGGTCATAGTTTTCCCCAATGGGTTCTATACTAACAATTCATAGTTAGAGGTTTCGGATTTCAACCCAAGTATTTCAAGTAAAGGAAGATGGATAAAAGAATGGTAGACCCCAAATCAATTAAAGCATAAATAAAATGGTTGTTCAGTTCAACAGTACCTGCTATTACGTCAGGTGCTTCTTCATCATCGTGGCCTCGAATGTGATATACCCGAGCAGGGGCTCGAGATTCTTGACGAGTAACAACAGGAGCTTGTCCTCGAGTCCTTCTTGAATTCCTGGATTGAGCCTTCTTCGGTCCCTTGCCTCTAGGGGGATAATTGATTCGAATTAGAAACAACTTTGACTGAAGGTTTGTCCAAGCCTTGAGGACAATCTCGAATAAAATGGTCTGGACTTCCACATCTGAAACAAGCATTGGTTTATTTCCTACACAAACCCTTGTGATATTTCTAACAGATATTGCAGAGTTTGTATTGTGAATTTTTGTCTAAATTTCCCAAGCTATGGATAGAAATGGCAAGAGTAGAGGATTTGATTACAGTCTGAGGTTTCGGAATGTAATTACCCCTTGGTGAAGCAACATAACCCGAGGGGTTTCCTCCTTGACTCTTTGATTTCTTTGAGGACCATTGAGGCCTGTTATCATTTCTTTGTCTCTTATCTCTCTTAGAATAGCTTTCCCTTCGTTTATCTGCAGCTTCTATTCTATTCTCAGTGGAAATTACTCGGTTTACCAAATCTTGGAAATCGGTTATGCCAAGAGCTATAAACATTGGGATTAGCTCGTCATTCAACCCTTAAATGAACATATGCCATTTATCCTCCTCTTTCTTGATGTACTCAGATCTGTACTTATAGTATTTGCAGAAGTTATTAACATATCGTTCAATAGGTCTCCCGCCTTGCTTCAGATGCAAAAAATGTCTTATTCTCCCCGCTAAATATTGTTCACTCACATATTTCTTCCGAAATTCCTTTAAAAAGAAATCCCAATTGACTGAGTCTTCCGGAGCAGTGAGGATGGTAGTTTCCCACCAGTTTAATGCTTCATCAGCAAGTAAAGCTACTGCACACTCCATTTTATGGGCATCAAAACACTGAAGTTGCTTAGTTAGGATTCTAACAGTAGTTTCTAGCCAATATTTCTTCCGAAAGTATAGGCACGATGCTGAGCCAGCTTGTCAATAGGGGCTCTTACTATAGGTGCAGGAGGATCATTTTGTTTTAGGTTAGAGACAAATTGATTGAATACCTCAGTCATACTGAGGAGGCATTCTCTTTGAATTTGGTTCACTTGGGGGGCCTCAGGCTGTGGTTCTGCAGTCTTTTGAGGTACTTGTTCTTGGTTCAGTCTGACACTTCCTCCTTCATTGGAGGAACCAGTCGGGCTATCTCTATCCCGACCCAGGTGTGTCTTAGACATCTGAAATTTTAATTTAAGGAAGATGTAGTTAAGCAAGGTCGTAATAAGACTTAAATTTAACTCCTCGGTGGCACTTAAATAACATGTAACACAATTTAAACGATTTAGTCTTAGGATTGACTAAACCTTAGCTCTGATTACCAAAATGTAATACCCAAACCCCTAGCCTGGAAGTTAAACATATTATACAAGAAGACAAGCTAACTTGCTTAGCAAGTTAGTACTCGAACTAACTAAGGTCTCAATTATGAGATCACATTTTAGCACAGGTGTTTAAGAGATCTTTAGACAGGATTCAAATTAGCATTGTATAGAACTTTTAAACACGTCAATCGATCCATATAACTAGTCATATCAGTCCAAACATACACTAATCTCATATAAGCATGAAATAATAAGCATGTATCAATGTTTTAGGCAAAAGTAGTAACACCACAATTCATATAAACATGTAATGATGTAGTAATACTATCTTGTTAAGAGCAGCAAGGGTCATGTTTCAAAAGAATATAGCAATGTACAATATTTAGACTACACTTGTAATTCTTTGATTAGGGTTAATCTGTTCATCTAACTGTTCGTCAAGATATTATTTTGTTCTTTCTAATGGAGAATTAAATCAAACCACCTCATAACCGAATACTATAAGGAAATTTAAGATCCATTGAGTCGTAGACATTGAGTCATTTTATCCATTAGGCTATTCATACCAATCTATCAAGGAATCAATCAGGTTATTTAACTTGAATGCCAAGCAACCGTCCAATGCTTTCATAACTATACCTACCATTGTGTGATTTATGAATAATTCAACCAACAACAAGTTAACAACTCCTACATTAACAATACATCCAACATCATACCATTAGAAACATTCGATCTAGACACTACAAAACATGCCATTTCAATCCAACATAAGTTTAATCAAGCAACACCCAAAACATAGGCTACGACATCGAAAGTTAATATATTTACATACCAACAAACATGTAAAAAATGATTTGAATAAAACCCCAACCTAGTGCCACCTTCTAAGAGTTTAACCTCTAACAAAAATGCATACATTAATGCTTTGAATAAAACCCTAACTCAGTACTTCATTTCATCCTCAGACGGATGGGCAATCGGAAAGAACTATACAAGTCCTAGAAGACATGTTACGGGCATGTTTTATTGATATAGGGAAAAGTTTGGAAAATGTCTTACCCCCTAGCCGAATTTGCTTATAACAACAACTACCAATCTTCTATCAAGATGGCTCCTTTTGAAGCTCTATATGGAAGAAAATGTAAAACACCTCAGTGTTGGTCAGAATTGAGGGAGAACAAGAGCTTAGGACCTTAACTACTTCGAGAAACAGAAGAGCAAGTCCAAATAATCTATAGTCGTTTAAAAAGGCTTTTGATCGACAAAAAGCTTATGCTGATCATAAAATAATAGATATTCAACACAGTGTAGGAGATAAGAGTATCGAGATTTGGAAAGAAAAGGAAACTTAGCCCTTGGTTCATAGGACCTTTCGAAATAATTGAAAGAATTGGCCTTGTTGCTTATCGGTTAGCCCTTCTAGAAGAATTCAACAAAATATATAATGTATTTCATGTGTCAATGCTTCGTAGATATCGATCGGATCCTTCTCATGTTCTTGATCCAGATGAAGTTGAATTGAATCAAGACTTGACATACGATAAAGAACCAATACAAATCCTTGACCGTGAAGATAGACAACTTCGAAACAAAACAATATCGTTTGTCAAAGTTTTATGTAGGAATCATCGGAGTAGAGAAGCAACATGGGAGTCTGAATCAGCTATGAGAAAGAAATATCCTCATCTTTTTCTTTCAGGTAAATTCGGGGATGAATTTCTCTTTAAGCGGGGATTTATAACATCCCAAAACATAAATAAAATCTTTAATATGTTATGTCTTAAGGAGAGCTACATTAAATAGGTGATAAAGGCTCCTTTGGACCATTTTGAAGTCCTCGAAGATTAGAAGAGTGGAATTGAAAGGACCAAAATATTGGAATTATAAAATCTACTACTTTCATGTCAATCCTAAATCTTAATTAGAGTTAGATGATGTGGCTTAATGAACCGGTGGACAAGTGTAATTCCATTCATGAAAGGAGACAAACTTGGTCCTTCTTCATTATCTCTTGACCGAAACAAGAGTGAGAGGGGGAGTGAGGTATAGAACACCATTGTTGAACCTTGAGGTCTCGGTTATTTCAATACTAGAATTATTTGAACTCTTCAATTGAAGTAAATCTCTTGTTAGTTGTTGTTGACTTGTTGCTATGAATGTTTAAAAGATTATTGTTGTGGTTGTTGGAATGGAAATTGTATTTAGGAATAGAAGAATGCTTATTTGATTGATTATATCTTGTTGTGGATTCTATACTATTCTAAAAGATTAGTCATGCTAGAAATCGGAGAATTCGTTGATGTAGATTCAAGCAAAGGCAATTCGATTTAGGTAAAATCATGCTTAAATTAACAAGGCCTATCCGAAACTGTATAAACAACTATGTTTTGAGGAAATTGGAACCTTAAAATGATGCTAATCAATCGGTTAAATTGAGGTAACCACAATAGGATCAAGAAATGAATTGACAATATATATATAATCGATTCCATGTAAGTCTGCCCTGTTTTTAAGCAGGCCAGAGTATGGATTGTATTAGCAAGCTTAAATTGTTTAAATTGACGATGATCATGATGATGAATTGAAGAATTCTTAAAATGGAATTGAAAGAATCTAAATCAAGGGTTGTTCTTACAGTTTTGATAGTTTAATTAAGCAAGGAAGCTGCTCTATTTTAACAGCTTAGTTAGGGACTGTTTTGCTAAAATTTGAATGGCTAAATTTTTGGTAACATTATACTTGAATTAAGGGACTAATTGAATGGCTTTCAATTGTTTGTAAGAAATTAATTCAATGGAATTAAGCCATGTTTTAAACATGACCATTTGGGGACTGGTTTGTTGTTGTTCGACTAGGCTATGTAATTGATAGGGGCAGATTCAAATGGTTGGTGATCTAGAGGACTGTTTTTTGTGTATGATAATGCCCTACATTATAGAACGTCATTCTTTGTTAGAAATTTAGTGTTAACTAGGCGCTTTGAATGTATCACCTTGAGACATGATTAAAGCAATTGTGTGTGAAGCTCATAGACAAGTCAATTGATATTGAATTATTTTAATGTATGATTTAACTGTTGTTAATTAGACAACAAAGAATTTGGTTAGGAAGACGAGAGGAAAAAAGGAGTTGTGATCCAAGACCAAGTATAGCTGGAAACATCTATGAGTGTAGCCTGTGTTAAATTGTTTTAATTGTTGCATAATTGTTAAACTATTCGAATGTCAAGAAGGCTAGATTGCCATACTTGCTTGTATGTGTCTTGGAAATCTCAAGAAGACAATTATCAAGGTAACATGTATGTTAAATGTAGATTTTAACATGTTACAAAATAATGAATTGAAAGACAAATAAGGCATCCTGGATGTTGTGGATTGTTTGTTACATGCTTATATACATACTTTGAATCATAAATACCTAGTTGGAGTTAATTAAGTTCACTAGGAGGATGCGACTAGTCCCGGTCTAGTCGAAATTGGCATGCCAATAGGATACACATTCTGAGCTCAGCTTGAAATATATAGGACTAAGGTCCCCTATAAGGTATAATTATACCCCTGATCGATGTCAAGGTAACTGACTCAATGACAAGAATGTCATTGCCTATTAACTAAATGGTTACATTGGTGGTTCAAGAAAGTATTCTAGTCTGTATCAAAGGTCTCAATTATGGTTGCTTGTATTATAAGCACCTCTGAAATGTTTGCCTGATATTAGATCAATCCTTTAGGGATTGCTTGAATTGCAAATTCTGCAATAGTGGTCAAATGTGGTGATCACATTGAGTAGATATATGAGATCATGGCTTATGAGATGATGGATCTTATGTTTTGGTTGGATACAATATATACAAAGTATCAATGATGAATTGTCAATCTATTCCAATGACATGAGTATGATTATGCATTTACTATTCTATATTCTAGTTATTTGGATTGTGTGTAAGTTTACTCTTTTCTGACTACTCACCTTGTTTTATTTCTCAGCTTAAATCCTTGCCAGCTCTTATAAGGAGAATCAACAAGGTCACCTGAAGCTTCTAATGTATGTTTTGAAATTATGTTTTGTTAACTCCATAGAGGTGGCACTAGAACAAAAGTCTATATGTATTTAATCTAGGCAGGGTAGTTGGCTTGTATATAAATAAGTTAAGGATAAAACTGTGACGCATTTTATTTATGTATTAAAGATCGATTGTGTGCCTTGCAATGAGATGGTGTGACTGCACTGTTCATACTTAAAAGAGTTGGTAATGATCTAGAACCATAATATGATCTTGCTATGTATGCGATTGGTTAATTTATGATTGCATAAGCATGTTACTATTTGATCGATATGGATGGAGTTAGAATTTGAAAGTGAATCTATAAGTTAATCATACAAATGGATAGTTATTACATGTTTTCATAATTATGGTTGGTAGTAATGTAACGCAATTTGGCACTTGGGGTAAGAGACTTGTTTCGAGAAGTTCCTTTGTATATACCATGACCTTAGCACATAAAGAAATCATCTAATTCATCAATACAACCAAGAACATCGTCAAACAATCGTTTAAATCAATCTATAACATGTTCTTCACATTTTCTAGCATCTATCCACTTCAAGTCACATTTCCATTTCAATTCAAACATGACATTTACAAGAGAAACAAGAAATTACCTTAATCACTAAGCTATCTAGGCTTAATTTGGAGCTAATTCAAGATTGTAGAGCATGGATTCAAGCTTTCTCCCTCAAGCTTTCTTTCTTTTTTTCTCTAGTGATTTTCAGCTAGCTTAGGATAATGGAGAAGATGACAACATCTAATCCATGTTATTGGATTTGTACAAAGTCTAAAATGTCTCTTAATTAATCATTAATATTAACTTAATCAAGGGCATTTAAGAGATGTAGGAATTTTAGCATGCATTCCTTGGAATTGTTAGAGTTTACAAGTTGGTCATCTTAATTTGGTCACTTGTTCTTTTATCCATTCAATTAGACCCTTGTCTAATTAATTTAGCTTAATTTCTAGATTCAATTAAGCTATCAACTTAAGCATTTGATTTCAATACTTCTAGGCTAGGATTTAGGGTGTTACAATTCTCCCCCTTAAAATAATTTCATCCTCGAATTTACCTGAATCAAATAGATGGGGATATTGTTTCTTCATGATTTCTTCAGATTCCCAAGTAGCTTCTTCTATCTTGTGGTTTCTCCACAAAACCTTGATAAGAGGAACAATCTTGTTCCTAAGCTTTCTTACTTCCAGATCAAGAATCTGAACATGCTCTTCTTTACAGGACAAATTGGGATTCGATTCAACTTCTTTTGGTTCAAGAATATGGGATGGATCTGATCTGTATCTTCTGAGCATAGATACATGGAATACAATGTCGATTCTATCAAATTCTTTAGGAAGAGATAATCGATAGGCCACCGGTCCAATTCTTTCAGTGATTTCGAATGGACCAATGAATCGGGGACTGAGTTTCCTTTTTCTTCCAAATTGAAGGACTTTCTTCCAAGGTGAGACCTTTAGGAAGACTTTGTCTCCAATAGCATACTGGATATCTCTCCTTTTCAAGTCAGCATATGCTTTCTATCTATCGAAAGCTGCTTTCAATCGATCATGAATGATCTTCACTTGTTCTTCGGTTTCCCGAAACAATTGAGGCCCTAGCACTTTGTTTTCCCCCAATTCAGACCAACATAAGGGAGTTCTACACTTCCTCCCGTAGAGAGCTTCGAATGGTGCCATCTGAATAGATGCTTGATAGCTATTGTTGTACGCAAACTCTACAAGGGGTAGAGACTTCTCCAGTTCTTCCCGAACTCTATAACACAACTTGAATAATCCTTTCAGATTATCCATCAGACTGAGGATGGAAAGCTGTAGTTAGATTTACTTTGATTCCAAGAGCTTTATGTAGAGACTTCCAAAATTGAGAAGCAAATCTAGGATCTCGATCGAAGATGATAGCTGTAGGTACACCGTGTAATTGAATCACTTCACGGATGTACAACTTGACTAAGGTTTCCAAGCTCATGTTCATTCGAACAAGGATGAAATGAGTAGACTTTGGGAATCTATCTACAATCACCCATACAACATCATTCTTTCTTGGAGTATAAGGAAGACCAACAATAAAATCCATTGTAATACGATCCCATTTCCACTAAGGGAATTCGATTGGCTGAAGTAATCCAGTAGGGACTCGATGTTTAGCTTTAACTCTTTGACAAGCACGAACTTCGATACGAAGTCTGTGATAGCTGATTTCATACTCGACTACCAGTATAGTGGCTTAAGATCCTTGTACATCTTAATAGATCCGGGGCGAATAAAAAATGAGCTTTGGTGGGCTTCTTACAACATTTCTTGTCTTAGTTCCTCATTGTTACGAACACACACTCTATCCTTGAAATAGAGGAGTCCGTTTGACTTAATGGAGAAGTCAGAATTTGACTCAGAGTCTAACTTGGATATGATCTTCTAAAGATCTAAATCAGTTTGCTGGAGTTCTTTAATTCTCGAGATTAAGCTGGATTGAACTTGAAGTTCAGACAAGAATTTTGTCCTTTGGATAAACGGAAATGAGCATTGATAGCTGGAGTAACTACAAGGAATATATAGAATCATTAAAGAAAATTTCGAGTGATTACTTGCAAAACAAGTAAGTGTTCGAATAGCTTTCTTGTGATTCAAGTAAGTTCAAATTTGATTGAAATATACTAGAATTTAGATTTGGGAGTTTACCCAAGTATGGTTTGCGACTAAGGGCATCAGCAACCACATTTGCTTTCCCCGGATGGTAGTCGATAGCCAAATTGTAGTCTTTAAGCAATTCAAGCCATCTTCTTTGCCTCAGATTCAAATATTTCTAAGTCAGGAGATATTTGAGACTCTTGTTGTCTGTAAACAGATTACATTTCTCACCGTACAAGTAATGCCTCCATATTTTGAGAGCAAACACGATAGCTGCCATTTCTAGATCGTGTGTTGGATAGTTTGAATCATGTGGTTTCAGCTGCCTTGAAGCATAAGCTACCACTTTCCCATCTTGCATCAAGACACAACTGAGTCCTAAATGAGATGCATCACTATAGACAGTGAATTCTTTACCCGATTCTGGTTGGATAAGAACCGGTGCATGAGTCAGGGCTTGTTTAAGTTGATCAAAGCTTAATTGTTGGCTTTCCGACCAAACGAAAGGTATATCCTTTTGGGTTAACTTTGTCAAACTTGCGACAATGGATGAGAATCCTTTGAAAAATCGACGATAATATTTGGCTAAACCGAGAAACCTTCTGATTTCACTAACATTCCTCGGAGGTCTCTAATCCAGGATGGATTGAATTTTCTTTGGCTCTACTTTAATCCCTTCTGCCGAGATGACATGGCCAAGGAATGAGACTTCTGATAGCCAAAATTCACACTTAGACAGCTTTGTGAACAATTGACGTTCTCTAAGAGTTTGCAATACAATTATGAGATGTTCGGAGTGTTCTTCCTTGTTCCGGGAGTAAACTAGGATGTCATCAATAAAGATGACCACGAACTTGTCGAGTTAAGGCTTGAACACTCGAATCATGAAATCCATGAAAGTAGCTAGAGCATTCGTTAGCTCGAATGGCATTACAAAAAATTCGAAGTGGCCATATCGAGTACGAAAGGCAGTCTTGGGCACGTCTTGATCTTTCACTTTCATTTGATAGTACCCCGATCTAAGGTCGATCTTAGAGAATACGGAAGCATCTCTCAGTTGATCAAAAAGATCTTCAATTCTGGGCAGGGGTTACCGATTCCTGATCATGAGCTTGTTTCACTGATGATAGTCAATCCAAAGCCGCATAGTCTTGTCTTTCTTTTTCACGAACAGGACTGGAGCACCCCATGGAGAAGTGCTAGGTCGTATGAAACCTTTATCTTGCAACTCCTGAAGTTGCTTCTTTAATTCTTTCAACTTGACAGGTACTATTCTATAGGGTGTAATGGACTCTGGAGCTATTCCAGGCTAAACTTCTATTCTGAACTCTACTTCTTTGGTCGGAGGGACACTAGGGAGTTCATCTGGTAAAACAACAGTGAATTCAGAAACAACAGGCATGCTAGGCAAACCGAATTCAATTTCATCTTGAAGAATCATTTTAGCAAAGATTGAGGTTGGTTTCTTGTCTATTAAGATAATAGATTATTTCCCTAAACCCTGGAGATACAATCTCCTATTTTGGCAATCTACCTAGGCCTCGTGTTTACTTAACCAATCTAGCTCTAACACTAGATCGAACTCACAAGAAGACAATACATATAAATCAATAGGAAATGGTGTATTTTGAATGACTATAGAACATGCCTTGCAAAGGAAGTTAATGGATGTGATTCCCCCTATTGGGTTCAAAACTACAAGGCTTTGGTTTACAATTTTAGGTTTTATCTCGAAAGATTATCTCCTACATTTGAGGAGCCTATGAGACTTTCATTATCCCGACCAAGTCCTGTTTGAGACATTCTAGTTCAATCAGAACAATAAAAGTTTTAGTTATCACATTTACACATTCTAGCACTTTTCCTTGGGGTGCACCGGCTTTGTTTGTAAAGAAGAACGATGGGACTATGCGGCTTTGTATTAACTATCGTCAGTTAAACAAGCTCACTATCAAGAACCGGCTGCTTTCATGTATCTCATGAATCGGGTATTCAAGCCCTATCTCGACAAATTCGTGATCGTATTTATCGATGACATTTTGGTGTACTCTCGAAATAAGAAGGAACATGCTGAACACCTCCGAATTGTCTTGCAAACACTCCGAGAACATCAATTGTATGCCAAGTTCTCCAAATGTGAATTCTGGTTACCAGAAGTTTCTTTCCTCGACCATTTTATCTCGGCTGAAGGAATTAAAGTCAATCCAAGCAAGATTTAGTCTATTGTAAATTAGAGACCTCCAAAGAATGTAAGCGAGGTCCAAAGCTTTCTCGGTTTAGCTAGGTATTACAGAAGATTTGTTAAAGGCTTTTCCTCCATTGCCGCAAGTCTTACTAAGCTTACTCGCAAAGATACGCCTTTCGTTTGGTCGGAGAGCCAATAACGAAGCTTCGACCAACTTAAGCAAGCTCTAACTCATGCCCCAATACTCATCCAACCTGAATCGGGCAAAGAATTCACTGTTTACAGTGATGCTTCTCATCTAGGACTCAGTTGTGTCCTAATGCAAGATGGTAAAGTAATTGCTTACGCTTCAAGGCAACTGAAGCCACACGAGTCTAATTATCCAACACACGATCTGGAATTAGCAGCTATCGTGTTTGCTCTCAAGATACGGAGACACTATCTATACAGGGAGAAATGCAATCTAGTCACCGATCATAAAAGTCTTAAATACCTCATAACATAAAAGGGCTTGAATTTGAGACAAATGAGATGGCTCGAATTATTTAAAGATTATGATTTGGTTATCGACTACCATCCGAGGAAAGCAAATGTAGTTGTTGACGCCCTTAGTCGCAGACAATACTCGGGTAACTCCTAAATCTAGAATTCTGATTTAAATTCATTTGAATTATGCCTTCTATTGTTTTGCAAACAATGAATTTAGTGCATTCTTAAGCTACAAGTTACTATTTGACCATTTCTTGAAATACAAGTAACTTATTCGAATAAGAATTGTATCTAAAATACTAATAACCATTGAAATTGAATATTTCTTAGCTTGTAAGAAAGCATTCGAACAATGCCTTGTTCTTCACGGAACAATTTGAACAGTGCCTTGCATTGCAAGAAACCTATTGAAAATTATTCTAATGACTTTGTTAATGCTTTTGTAGCTACTACGGCTATCAATGCTCATTTTCGACTATCCAAGAGCCATAAATTTTTGTCTGAACTTCAAGTTCAGTCTGATTTCATCTCAAGAATTAAAGAACTCCAACAAGTTGATCCAGATCTTCAGAAGATCATATCTAAGCTTGCTTCTGAGTCTAGCTCTGACTTCTCCCTCAATTCAAATGGACTCCTCTATTTCAAAGATAGAGTTTGTGTTCCTAACAATGAGGAACTAAGACAAGAAATGTTAAAAGAAGCTCATCAAAGTTCTTTCTCGATCCACCCAAGACCGGTTAAGATGTATAAGGACCTAAAGCCACTATACTGGTGGCCATGCATGAAATCTGCAATTCCAGACTTCGTATCCAAGTGCTTAACATGTCAAAGAGTCAAAACCGAGCATCAAGTCCCTACTGGATTGCTTCAACCTATTGAACTTCCCCAATGGAAGTGGGATCAAATTACCAAGGACTTTGTCACCGGTCTTCCTTTTACTCCAAGAAAGAATGATGATGTATGGGTGATTGTTGATAGATTCACTAAATCTACTCACTTCATCCATGTTCGTATGAACATGAGCTTGGAAACCCTTGCCGACTTGTACATTTGTGAAGTGATTCGGTTACACGGTGTACCTATAGCAATTATCTCTGATCATGACCCTCGATTCACTTCTTGATTCTGGAATTCTCTACATAAAGCTTTAGGAGCTAAAGTACATCTTAGTATGGCCTTTCATCCTCAATCGGATGGCCAATCTGAGAGAATCATTCAAGTGTTAGAAGATATGCTACGGGCTTGTGTTATTAACTTCGGGAAGAATTGGGAGAAATCCCTACCTCTTGTAGAGTTTGCCTACAACAATAGCTATCAATCTTCTATTCAAATGGCACAATTTGAAGCTCTATATGGTAAAAGATGTAGAACTCCCTTATGTTGGTCTGAATTGGGAGAAAACAAAGTATTGGGACATCAATTGCTTCGGGAAACCAAAGAACAAATCAAGATCACTCAGGATCAACTGAAGGCAACTTTCGATAGACAGAAAGCGTATGCTGACTTGAAACTAAGAGATATTCATTATGCTATTGGAGACAAAGTCTTCCTAAAGGTCTCACCTTGGAAGAAAGTGCTCAGATTTGGAAAAAAGGGGAAACTCAGTCCCCGATACATTGGACCATTTGAAGTTATTGAAAGAATTGGTCCAGTGGCCAATCGATTAGTTCTTCCTATAGAATTCATAGAATACATAATGTATTCCATGTTTCATTGCTCAGAAGGTATCGATCTGATCCTTCACACATTCTTGAGCCTGGAGAGTTTGAATTGAATCCCGATTTGTCCTATGAAGAAGAACCTATTCAGATTCTTGACCGGGAAGTAAGAAAGCTTCAGAACAAGATTGTTCCTCCTGTTAAGATCTTAAGAAGAAATCATAAGGTGGAAGAAGCTACCTGGAATCTGAAGAAGTCATGAGGAAGCAATATCCTCACCTATTCGATTCAGGTAAATTCGAGGACAAATTTAATTTAAGGGGGGAGAATTGTAACACCCCAAATCCTAGCTTAGAAGTATTGGAACCAAATTGTGTAAGTTGATAGCATAATTGAATTTAGAATTAAGCTAAATTGATTATATAAGGGCCTAATTGAAAGAATGTATGAAATAAGTGACCAATTTAGAATGACTACATTGAATTAAAAGAGAAAGATGAGACTTGCATGATAAACTTCATGGTTCTCTTATTTTTCCCTTGACTAATTACATGATTAGTAACTAATTAAGGGATAGTTTAGTAATTCCATAAATCCACTAATGTGGATAACCACATTATCATCATCTTTTTCATTCATTTGGCCGAATATGAGAGAAAGAAAGTGAGAGAGAAAGATTGAAAAATTCAGCCATTGAAGAAGGGAATTTAGCTTGCATGTGTAGTGATTTTTCATTGGAATTAAGCTAGAAGCAAAGTAAGTATAATTCTTCTTGTGATCATTTGAATATGCATCTATGATTATTGAATTGGACTGTTTTGATGATTATAGGTGGAATTAGATATTGAATATGTTGTTAGATGACTGAATGGTTGTAGAATTATACAAATTTGAAGAAGGAACACTAGGTACAATGCTGGAAATTACGTGTTTATGCTTGTGTAATAGCCCAGGTTGCTGGAAAATTGAATTCTGATATTGAAGTAGAATGGAATGATTAGAACTTAAAATTGAGCTATAGAATTAATGAATTGATTATGATCATGAATAGGTAATGTAAAGAAGATGTTAAAAAAATTGAATTGTTAGCTAACAATGCTGGAAATAATGGATAAAAGTATGAACATAGTCACACAACATAGAAATTGTTTTGTGAAATTGAAATTGAGTGAAGATGCAAGATTAGGCATTGTAACCAACTTACCCTATTTTGGAAGCCTTGAATAATGGATTAACATTGACTTAACATGTTTAGGATATCATATGAAATAAATTATAGGACCAGAACATTGGTTAAAATGAATTTGAGGAATTAAAATGAGATTAGATGCAATCTACCCAGAATTGCTCTGTTCTGGGCAGTCACTTTGAAAATTCATCAAGAATTGTATAGATTAAATTCAGGGCTGAAATTTTAATGACATGATCCATATAATGCTTATTTTCATTAGGTGAAAACAGAACTGAAAACTGGCTCCTATACTGGAAACTGTAAATAGGAATTGCTGGACAGTGCAAATTGTCCAGGCAGTGTAAATGCCCTGTATTTGAACAATAAACTGTAGTAATTGGATAAGAACCAAAATGCAAGTCTCACATGGTCTTGTAAGAAATTTTGTTATATTTCCAATGGTGTATAGCAATCAAAATTCCGACGTGCGGATTAATAGATATGACCATTTAAAGGGACAGTGTGCAAAATGCCAGGCAGCAGTGTCCTGGGCAGTTTGGGACTGTTTTTTCACCTAAATGCTAACTGTTTCCAAAACAGTTTTGGGACATTGTAATCTGTCCAATTATTTATTAAAATGAAGTAATAACAATGTGGAGATAAATTGGTAAGAAATGATTAAACGGAAGCATAAAAACAGTAGCTAAATGTTAGGTACATTGTTATAACATTGCTACAATGATTGTGTGATATTGTGCTTGTTTTGATTAAATGTGTATGTGTTATGCTTGCTAGACTAAGGACAGCAAGTTGGGGAAGAAGAGGATAGGAATGGACATCCCAAAGTAAGAGGCAAAGGGATTTGGATTCAAGATAATTGAATTGCTAGGAGTATTGTGAGTGTAACTATCCTTAGGGTTGGGACTTAGGTCCTAACCAACCTTGTTATTGCCTAAATGAAATGTCAATGCCATTTAACAAGACTTAAAGTATATTTGGCTAATTAAGGGAATAATGAAATGTATAACAACTTGATTGATGGCATGATCTTTGTGCTTACTTGGGTGTTAAGCAAATGTAATGAAATGCATGTCATGTTGCATTGCTTATGCCTAAGGTATGAAATGGCATGCTTGCTTAGAGAATAAGGTACGCACATTGCATACATATGCATGTGTTTGTGAATGTTAAACATGGCTGATTGAATCGAATGAGATGGATAGTTTTGTATTGGGAGTTACAACTCCATACGCCTAAGGGCTTGGCCTTTGAATGGCATAATGTTGTATTGAATCATGAAACGTATAAAGCTTAAATGAAATGGATAATCAACAACCTTGGTAGCTAGTTTGATAGATAGGAGGGCATTCTTTAGAATCTCGAGCTCATATTGGCACTACGGTGCATATTGGCACTTCGGTGCATATTGTTAAGATTTGATTATCTAGTAAGCTACTTACCAAGGATGTTGTAAGATGACTTAATAATTCAAATGAACATTGCTTGTATTGTAAGAAACTTGTATGAACTTTCTTGCTTTGAAAGATAACACATGAATGGTTGCAAAACTTGTTACTTGTCATGAAAGAAATGTATTGATGATGGCTTTATGTATAAATGCCTACTTGATAATTTGAGTGATTGGTTGCTTGTCCTCTAAGCATGTTGTTCGAATAGCCTATTAGTATCACGATGGATGTTGTTATGTTGATTGTATGATATGTTAAGATTGCCTAAGTTACCCTATGCAATTCTAATAAGCAAGTGACTTGTATTGATGGTCTTGATTCCTTGAATTACATTTAAACTTGGATATGTATGCTTTGAAATTGACTAGATCTAGTGTTACCTCACTAAGTACATAACTTGTACTTACCACTCTATTCTTCATTCTTCCCATAACAGATTAAAGACTACTTCAAGAGGATATCTTGGGTTTGAAGCAACACTTGAGGCAAGCTTGAAAGTATGATTTCATACTCTTTGTATACTCCTAGTTTGGTGGCACTAGAACTTGTAATAGGTAGCCTTGAGCATGCATTTTGTGGTGTTGTTGAGACTAGTATATGTATTGTTTTGATGGGCCTATTATGTAATCAATTTGGATGATTCAAACTATGTATATGACTTGGTTGATATGTATATATAAGATGGTATGATGCTGCGCAAAATATGATAGAATTGCAATGCTTGTTGAATCTTGTATGAATCGAATGCTAAACTAGAATGGTATGATCATGCATTGTTTCCTATGACTATTGGGTGATTCGGCTATAACTAAGTTGAGCTTAAGGTATGTTTAAGCATGCATTATCAATGAACTAGTCAAGTATGCTATGTAATGTGATGACTTGATTGTAAAGAAACAAAAGAAATATGATTAGGATTCCATGTTGTTCGAATGGATGCATGTGTGTGTAACAAGATGTATGTTAGATGCTTGGGGTTGGTTATTTTAATTGGTTGATTAAGTAGTAACTTGAGGTGCAAGTAAGCTAGTTTAAGCATGTTTAGTGATCACCTACATGTTGTTCGAATAAAGAGCATGAAATTGTAGTAAGAATGAAAGTTATACCATGTTTAATAGTAACTTAAAAGTGAAGTATGCCACACTTGTGTTTGTAGTTTGAATGATGTATGTAATTTGATTGAATTGGTAATATGATAATAGTAACTTAGGTTATAAGTATGAAATGAAACAAAATGGTACCTAAAATATTATGATATGTATGTTGGTTTTTGTTTAATGTGGCTTGTTGGTATGTATTGTTTGTATTGAAAGGTTTAGAGTTTGTTACTTGCGCATCAAGGCAAGTAATTCTGAGGTTACTCATTCGACAAGTAACCTATCAATCGCTTTGCTTTTGTTATGCTAACGCTCCCGAACTGGGTTACGGCTAACCCGGGGATGGGGTGTTACACAATACATATAACATATTCATACAATTCTGTCAACATTCAATAAACAAGAATAGGTAGGATCTAATTATCCCAAACTATTACAAAACAGTCCAATAAAACTGTGTACAAAACAGTTTCTAACTAGCTTAAGTGCTGCTGCCTGACAGGCATATCATTCAATTCCTACGTTGAAATTTATTTAATTTATACTGTTGGAAAGCTAAGAAAATTTTCTTTAAAACCATAATAGGCTTGCATTTTAGTTCTTAGCCAATTAATACAATTTATTGTTCAAAGACAGGGCATTTACACTGCCTGGACAGTTTGCCCTGTCCAGTTATTTCTATTTACAGTTTCCACTATAGGACCCAGTTTTCAGTTATGCTTTCTCCTAATGAAAGTAGACATACAAAGGATCATGTAATTAAAATTTCATCCCTGAATTTGATCTCTACCATCTTTGGTGAATTTTCAAAGTGATTGCCGAGAATAGAGCAATTTTGGGCAGCTTACACTAGATTGCAATTCTAGTTCTTTATTTCATTCTAACAAGGTCCTATCATGACAATTTTATTCATAAACATGTTCATACATATTTAGGCCATCATAATTCATCTAACAATGTTCTCAAAACAGGACATAGTCATGTTGAACCTAGTTTAATCCAATTGATCACAATTACACATCAATTCATCAACTAGGCAATCCATTACTTAATTTACTAGTTCAATTAGGTGCAGTCATTTTTCCAGCAAGTTACCAATTCAATTAATTCTCCATTTTACCTATCAACATGTTCAAAACAGAGTTTTAAGCTCATTTAGCATGCTTACACAATTTTTCAATCAAAATAGTCTCCTAATCTAAACTGTTTTGAACCATGTTCATGTTTCTAAATTTTCCAGCAATTACACATGAGTTTCATTAGCCATTTGATTACTAGCAATCAATTTCCAGATTCTAATTGTACATAGCATGACCTTAGCACATAAAGAAATCATCTAATTCATCAATACAACCAAGAACATCATCAAACAATCGTTTAAATCAATCTATAACATGTTCTTCACATTTTCCAGCATCTATCCACTTCAAGTCACATTTCCATTTCAATTCAAACATGAAATTTATAAGAGAAACAAATAGTTACCTTAATCACTAAGCCATCTAGGGTTAATTTGCAGCTAATTCAAGATTTTAGAGCATGGATTCAAGCTTTCTCCCTCAAGCTTTCTTTCTCTCTCAAGCTTTCTTTCTCTCTTTTTCTCTAGTGATTTTCGGCTAGCTTAAAGATGACAACATCTAATCCATGTTATTGGATTTGTGCAAAGTCTAAAATGTCCCTTAATTAATCCTTAATATTAACTTAATCAAGGGCATTTAAGAGACGTAGGAACTTTAGCATGCATTCCTTGGAATTGTTAGAGTTTACAAGTTGGTTATCTTAATTTGGTCACTTGTTCTTTCATCCATTCAATTGGACCCTTGTCTAATCAATTTAGCTTAATTTCTAGATTCCATTAAGCTATCAACTTAAGCATATGATTTCAATACTTCTAGGCTAGGATTTAGGGTGTTACAAGTCATTCTTCCCTTATTAAGTCAAGTCCATATTAGGTTCATTTAAGCATTACAAGATTGTAAACAAACATGCATTGGTTAGGCCCTAGTCCTAGCCATAGAGATAACTACACTCATAATACTCCAAGCTTAGCTAGCCTTGGATCCACACTCCTTTGTTCTTGGCTTTAGGATGATCCACTATATCCTCTTCCACCAAGTTTACTCCTGGTTCTATCACATTACAAGTGCAAACATGTCAAGACAAGTTCATATGATCCTCAAATCAAGTCAATGTCACAAGCACATGACATACACAAATTTGGCAGCATGTTCATGTACATTATTCATTACACTTAACTACACTTATCTATACTCTAGTTCATGTAAAACAAGGTAGAATCAATGTACAAAACAGTTTACAAATTGGTACAAAACAGTGTGCAGTTGCCTATATTGCTGCTGCCAGGCAGCTTGCACTCTAGTCACTTAATCATGCATAACTTTCATTCTGTACGTCGGAATTTCAATTGGTTTACACCTTTGGAAAGCTAACAAAATTTTATTTATGACCATATAAGGCTTGAATTTTAATTCCTTACCAATTAATACAGTTTTTAACCTAAAGACATGGCATTTTACTATACTGGACAGTTTGCACTGTCCCTAGTGTTTCTTCTCTACATTTCAGTATACAACCCAAAGTTCAGTTATGTTTTCTCCTAATGAATTTAGACATATCAAGGTGATGTCCATAAAAATTTCAGCCTTAAATCCATTATATAAAATTTATAGTGATTTTTCAAAGTTACTGCCCAAAATAGAGCATTCTAGGTAGATTACACTAGGTTGAATTTCTAGCTTCTTAATTCACCTAAGCAAGGTTCTAACATGGCAATTCAATTCATTTTCATGATATTACATGTCTAGGTCATCCTAGTTCACCTATCCATGACCTTAAAATAGAGCATTATCATGTTAAACTCAATTTGATCTATTTGATCAACATTACACATCCAATTCATCAACTAGGCAGTCAATTACCTAATTTAACTAGTACAATTAGGTGTAGTCATTTTCCAGCAACATATCTATTCAATTCAATCTTCATTTTACCTAGCAACATGATCAAAACAGGGTTCTATGTTCAATTGACAGGTTTACACATTTTCTCTATCAAAACAGTCCCTAATCAATATTGTTTTTAACCATGTACATATTTCCCAGATTTCAAGCAACTATACATATATTTCATTAGCAATTTAGCTTCTAGCATTCAATTTCCATGTTCTAATTAAAGCTAGCATGACCCTAACATACATGGTAATCATTCAATTCAATTTACTCAACAAGAACATCATCAATCACTCATTCAAACAAGTTGCTAGGGAGGAAGGATTTAGAATCCACTTACAATCTTCCTAGCTATTCAATTTTCATGCAATTGATCTCATGCAAGCTTTCTTCCCCAAAAATGGTGATTTTTTTCCTAGATGGATAATAGGATTTTTGGCCAAGTTGGAGTGGAGGAGATGATAGCAAGATGGCCACTCGGCCAATGTGTTATCACATGGCTAAGCTATTTGCCTCCACTTGGAAAATTTTGGTCTATTTGCTTCATAAATCCTTAATTACTCATCCTTATTGCATGCAATTCTACATTTACAATTTGTTATTATTTGATGCTTCATGATTAAGCTACTTCTTTAGCAATCCACCTAATTTAGTCACTGGGTTTAATCAATTCTTTTAATTTGTAGATTGTTTGTACAATTAAACTCTAATTAGTTTATAACATGTTACTAGGCCATGATTTGGGGTATTACAATTCCCGTACTATAAACAGAGATGATCGGGGCTGAAGGCTTGGTTACTGATTGAGGTCTCGGTATGTAGTTGCTCTTCTGAAGAGGAGTGTAATTCGAAGAGTGTTCTTTGGAGTGTTCAAACTACTTTGACTGCCAGTGAGGCTTGTCATCATTCCTAGATCGTTTGTCTTTCTAGGAGTTACCACTTCTGCGTTTCTCAGAGGCCTTCATCTTCGCCTTGGTTGCAATAGCCCGGTTCACCAAATCCTGGAAATCAGTGATACCCATAGCAATGAATATAGGACTTAATTCATCATTCAGTCCAACGATAAACATCCTACACTTGTCAGCATCATTCTTGACGTATTATGACTCGTACTTGCAATATTTGCAGAAATAGCTCACGTACTGTTCGATGGGTCGGCCACCTTGCTTGAGGTACAAGAAACGCTTCCGGCACTCGGCCAAGTATTGTTCACTGATGTATTTCTTCCTGAATTCCTCGAGGAAGAATTTCCAAGTTACAGCTTCAACATGAGTAGTCATGGTAGTGGTTTCCACTAGCTCAGAGCTTCATCTGCCAATAGGCCTATAGAACATTTGAGTTTGTGTTCATCAGAACACGACAGTTGTTTGGTCAGGATTCGAGTAGTGGCCTCTAACCAATACTTAGCTACTTCAGGATTGGCTTCATCAGTGCCAGTGAAACTATATGCCCAGGATTGGCTTCATCAGGATTGGCACAAAAACAAGAGGAGGAATAGGATGGTCTTGTTTCAAGGAAGTCACAAGATGATTGGACATCTCCTTCATGCTCAGGAGACATTCTTGCTACACAGTATTTAGAGCAGGAGTTTCCTGTTGAGCAGCAGCTTGGGCTCGGGGTTGAGCTTGTTGTTGTGGAGGATTCTACTCCATCCTCACACTATCTTCTTCATTCCAGGAGCCTTCAGGACTTTCATCGTCCCGAGCGAGCCTTGTTTCAGACATTCTACGTTCAATTAGAACAATTAGGAATTTGGTTTAGTTAAGCAAAGACAAAAGCTATACAATACAAGTCTCCTAGGTGGCACAAGTATCCTATATGATGCAAGAGAGCCCGGTTTAGTCCTAGAACCAACTAAAATGCTCTGATTACCAATAAATGTAACACCCCCTACCAAAGGTTAGTACCAAACCGGCGTGGGAGAATTTCCAAGCAAGAACATTACATTACAAGCAATAACGAGGTAAGAATAGATTAACTCATCCCTATTCGATGAATTACTTAACTATCAAGCGACCAAGCATTTTCATAACTTAACATGCAAGCAAGCAATATATGTTTGTTTATAAGACATTATAGGTTACTAGTTCAACATTTTAATTAACATCACCATACACTAGCATTTGAATAGCCTAAGTGAACAAACATGCTTCCATTTCATTTCATTGTTCCTTAGATTGATACATGTAACATTTCATACCTAAATTTACTAAACATGATCATTTGAGCATACAATTGCATGTATCTTGTCTCCAAACAACCATACCATTCGGCATTCACCATGCAAACACATAAAAACACCTACAACATGGTATATTCACACAAGTGACTATATACCTCCATAAGGCATTCGAATGGTTCAATAGGCTACATCAATCACTTTGAACATTCCATATACATTCACATATGCACAACACTATTTTTACATTACATATAATTTGAGTTCAATACATACTTACGTCTTATCAACTATGTACTTAACATGGAAGGCGCATACAAGAGCATATATATACAAGTATTCAAAACATCAAGTAGTCATGTTCATGCATATATACAATCTTCCCAAAACAAACAAGATGCATGGTCTAGTCCTAGCTACATGTATATGTCTAGGTGCCACCCACTAGGAGAAATAAAAAACAAGTATGAACCATACTTAAGCTATGCTTGTGTCTTGCTTCGAGCTCAAGAAATTAGGCTTCAAGATTAAGCAACAATCGAATCCTTTATCTTGTAGTTGGGAAGAATGAAAACAAGAGTGATAAGTACAAGAATGTACTTTGTGAGGTAGTAACTAATTCTAACCAATTGTTATATCAAGTTAAGTGTCAATTAGACAAGAATGGCCCTCGCTAAGGATTGCAAGCATTCGACTAGCACGAGAAGCAAGAGACAATGAATCATAATTCATGCTTTCATAACAAGAAATCAAACAAATCATGCTTACATAACAAGGAATCAAGCAAATCATGCTTACATGACAAGTAATCAAGCAAATCATGCTTACATGACAAGTAATCAAGCTATTCATGCTTATTAGTTTATTTATTATCTTTTAACACAATCCTTGGTTCATAGTTTGTCTAGGTAATCGAGTCTCCAACCAACTGTCGACACAAGATGTATCGTAGTACTAGTCAAGCATCCTACTATCACCAAAGACCACATACGTACCCTCCGTTTGTCACCAATTAAGGGCCTTAGCCCTGGACCGTAGCCAACCCTAACACAATGAGCTCTAAGCTCTAAACTCTAAGGCATGCCCTTCTACCTATTCAACTAGGAACCAAGGTTTTTTATTCATTTATTCAAGGATTTTAAGCTTTTCAAATTCAAAATCATGTATCATTCAAGTGTACAAGTTCATATCAAGCATTATATTTTCCAAGAGTCATTTCGAGTATTGCATGGTAAGTTTATACATGCATTAAGCCCTTAGGCCAATTGAGCCATAGCTCAGCATTTCAAGTGTTCATTGCATCATTTAAGCTAGCACATCAAGCATTCGATTTAAGTAATTGATTACAATTCCATGTCATACATACAAGCATCAATGTTACCACATATACATGCTAGCATTCTATTTATACAACACTTCAAGGATGTAGTCAAGTTTCATGTATAATCTTATTTCATACTTCCCTTATTAGGTCAAGATCATATTAAGTCCAATTTAACAATTCAAGAATTAAGACATGCTTTCTTTAGTTAGGATCTAGTCCTAACTCTAGAATAAACTACACTCACAATACTCCCCAAGCTTGCTAGTATCGAAAGACTATTCCCTTTTGCTTGTACCTTGAATGTTCAACGTTAGATCATTCTCCAAAGTCCTCTCCTTGCTCTAATAAACCACATAGATAGAACAAGGTCAAAACATGCAATCACAAAATCATTCAACATGGTAGCAAGGTTAATAGATTATATATACAAAACAGATAGCATATTCATACACACACCTTTATGCACATTATCAAACTGCCAACATTCCATATTAAGGGAAAATAGGGCAGCAATTAAACTATCCCAAAACAGATTGCAAAACAGTTTACAAAACTGCCACAATACCTAAATTGCTACTACCAGGCAGCATGTACTCTGCTCACTTAAACATGCATAACTTTCATTTCGTACGTTGGAATTTCAATTGGTTTACACCGTTGGAAAGATAACTTAATTGTATTTCTAACCATATAGGCCTTGCATTTTAGTTCTTTGCCAATTAATACAGTTTTTATCGTAAAGACAGGGCAATTTACAGTACTGGACATTTTGCACCGTCCCTAGTGTTTCTTCTCTACAATTCATTCAACAATACAGAATTCGGTTCTGTTTTCTCCTAATGAATTTATACATGTTAAGGCACTATCCATAAAAAATTCAGCCTTAAATTCCATTTATACAATTTACGGCGATTTTTCAAAGTTACATCCAGAACAGGGTATTCTGGGCAGATTACACTAGGTTAAGCTTCTAGCTTCATAATTCATTTAAACAAGATTCTAACATTGTAATTCAACTTATTTTCATGTTCTTGCATGTCTAGGTAAGTCCAATTCACCTATCAATGTGATTAAAACAGGGCAATATAATGCTATGTTCAATTTGATCCATTTGATCAACAACATTCCTCTAATTCACCATTTGAGCAGTCCATTACCTAGCTTTAACTAATCAAACTATGTGTATTCATTTTCCAGCAAGCTATTTACTCTACTCAAGTCTCAATTCATAGGAAATTCAACTACATTCAAGCTACAATTCAAGGTAAATTTCAAGCATAACATCTAACATTCAATTCCATGAATCCAAATTCAACTTCTATCATCAATCATTCATTCAAACAAGTTTTTAGGGAGAAAGGATTTAGAAACCATTTTCAATCTTCCTAGCTATTCAATTACATGCAAATGTGATCACATGCAAGCGTCCTTCATCTACAATGGTGACTTTCTTTTCCTAGATGGTTGAGAGAGATTCGACCAAGGTAGGAGAAAGGTTGAGTGGAGAAGATGATAGGTAGATGGACACCTATCCAAGTTGTTATCACTTGGCTTGGCCGAATGCCTCCACATGGCGACTAAGGGTCTAATTGCTTCATAACTCCTTAATTACACATCCTAATTGCATGCAATTCAACATTTACATATTGTTACTATTTGATCCTTCATGATTCGGCTATTTAGTTATCAATCCATCTAATTTAGTCACTAGGTTTAATCAATTCTTCTAATTTGTAGAATGTTTGTAGAATTAAGTTCTAATTAGTTTGTGACATGTTACTAGGCCATGATTTGGGGTATTACAATTCTCCCCTCTTAAGATAAATTCACCCTCAAATTTACTTGAATCGAATAGGTGAGGATATTGCTTCCTCGTGACTTCTTCTGATTCCCACGTTGCTTCTTCTACCTTGTGGTTTCTCCACAAAACTTTGACAAGAGGAATGGTTTTGTTCCTGAGTTTTCTAACTTTGCTAGAGGTGCCCGAAATTGGCTCTAGTGAAAATAAAAATAAATGCCCCGGTAATTAAATTGATAAAAGCCTATTGTTCACATAGAATCTTGAAAATCAACTTGTACACAACTACGCACACACATTGTCACGAGCACTATAGTTTGGTTCTGGGTGTTTTTTGTGTTATCCGGAAAATTAAAAGGTGATCATACTTTGTGCCACGGTTCCGAGGTTTGAATTCAAGTTTGAAGCATGTCTTTGATGATTAAAGTCTTGGCAGGTAATTGTTAGTTTGCATTGCTTGAGGACAAGCAATAGTTCGAGTTTGGGGGCGTGATAAGTGTTCAAAAGTACTATTTTTATTACCCATTTTACTCATATTATTGTTAGACTTAAGCTCATAGTAGTTGCATAATTAGTCATTCATGCATTAATTCATGTTTCTTTCCACCGTTGAGCTTGATTACATAACTTGGTGATTTTTGTGGAAAAAGATGCTGCTTTGGTGTGTTTTTTTGTGTGTGCAGGATCACTTGCCAAAGCAAGGCTAGAGCTAGTTGCCAGGGCAATGCATGAAGGATATGCCGAGCTAGTTGCCAGGGCAATGCATGAAGGAGACGCCGAGCCAGTTGCCATGGCAATTGTCGACAAAGAGAAAATGCAATAGGGATGTCGAAATTAATGACTATACAAGCCCAAGATGACGTGGAGCAAAGCCCAAACCCAAAGGAATTTGATTCCATGCAGACATTAAAGAAGAATTAAATTCCAAGAATATAGGAGAAGTTCTAGTAGGAATACAATTATAATAAAGAATTATATTCTTTAAAGATAATTTAATTCCAACTCAAACTCCTCCTCAAAGAAGGACTTTGGCTTAGCCCTATAAATAGCAAGGAGATTTCGACAATCCAGGAGGAGAGCATTAGGGGAATTTCGACAACTCCATAGAGAGAAAGAGGAGAGGATTTTCGACAACTCCAAAGGGCAAGAAGGAAGAGATTTCGACAAGATAGCAAGGAGGGAGAGAGTTCGATTTCTTCTTCTTCTTTGCTTCCATTAGATTCATGGTTTGGGGATTATTCTTTGTATATCTTTTGAACCCAACCATGAACTAACTTGATTGGTTGGGGTTATTGTGTTTTGTTGTTGTGAAAAACAATTGGATTTTGTTTAGGTAATAAGAGTTTGCACTGTCAATTCAAGGTTTACTCATTCTTGGTTCTTATTCTTGTTTGCGAGTGAATTGGGAGAGGATCTCGTAACTTCATCTATTTATCTAATATCGGGAGAGTTAGATTCAAGAAACGAATAAGTATGGTCTTTATTCAATCTATTGATGGTGAAGATTAATCCAGCTTAGGAATAAGTTAAGGATTTCAACGGCTAAGAGGAGCGCAAGATTGGTTGTTTTTCACCCTTGATTCACGCAAGGATGTATTATCAAGGCATGCACAAGTAGCTAGAGTTTCGACTTAGGGATAAGAAGAAACCATTGAAGAACGCTCTGCCGAACCTTGAAGTTGCTGCTATCACACCTCAACTCATGATAACCTGACCTATTCTCTCTTTTGATTTAATCTATTCTTTTAGTTTATTGCTCTTAGTTTACTCGTTAATTAGAACTCCTATTATCAATTGTGTTTTTACTTTTCACAGTGCAGTAACTTAAGCAAAGTGGCCCAAACCAATCCCTGTGGAGACGATACTCGATACTCATATCACTTTATTACTTGCGACGTGTATACTTGCACAATTGCATAGCACTTATCACATGCAACAGGAGCGTTACGAAGCAAGAACATTACATTACAAGCAATAACGGGGCAAGAATAGATTAACTCATCCCAATTAGATGAATTACTTATCTATAAAGAAACCAAACATTCATAACTTAACATGCAAGCAAGCAATCTATGTTTGTTTATAAGACATTATAGGTTACTACTTCAACATTTTAATTAACATCATCAGACACTAGCATTCGAATAGCCTAAGTGAACAAACATGCTTCCATTTCATTTCATTGTTCCTTAGATTGATACATGTAACATTTCATACTTAAATTTACTAAACATGATCATTTGAACATACAATTGCATGTATCTTGTCTCCAAACAACCATACCATTCGTCATTCACCATAAAAACACATAAAAACACCTACTACATGGTATATTCACACAAGTGACTATATACTTCTATAAGGCATTCGAATGGTTCAATAGGCTAGATCAATCAATTTGAACATTCTATATACATTCACATATGCGCAGCAACAACTTTTACATTACATATAATTTGAGTTCAATACATACTTAAGTCTTATCAACTATGTACTTAACATGGAAGGCCCATACAAGAGCATATATATATAAGTATTCAAAACATCAAGTAGTCATGTTCATGCATATATACAATCTTCCCAAAATAAACAAGATGCATGGTCTAGTCCTAGCTACATGTATCTGTCTAGGTGCCACGAACTAGGAGAAATACAAAACAAGTACGAACCATACTTAAGATATGCTTGTGTCTTGCTTCGAGCTCAAGAAATCAGGCTTCAAGATCAAGCAACAATCAAATCCTTTATCTTGTAGTTGGGAAGAATGAAAACAAGAGTGATAAGTACAAGAATGTACTTAGTGAGGTAGTAACTAATTCTAACCAATTGTTATATCAAGTTAAGTGCAAATTAGACAAGAATGATCCTAGCTAAGGATTGCAACATTCAACTGGAATAAGAATCAAGAGACAGTGAATCATAATTCATGCTTTCATAACAAGAAATCATGCTTGCATAACAAGGAATCAAGCAAATCATGCTTACATGACAAGTAATCAAGCAAATCATGCTTACATGACAAGTAATCAAGCTATTCATGCTTATTAGTTCATTTATTATCCTTTAACACAATCCTTGGTTCATAGTTTATCTAGGTAATCAAGTCTCCAACCAACTGTCGCCACAAGATGTACCGTAGTACTGGTCAACCCTCCTACTGTCGCCAAAGACCACATACGTACTCTCCGTCTGTCACCATTTAGGGGCCTTAGCCCTGTACGTAGTCCACCCTGACACAATGAGCTCCAGACTTTAATGCATGCCCTTCTACCTATCCAACTAGTAACCAAGGTTGTTTATTCATTTATTCAAGGATTTTAAGCTTTTCAAGTTCAATATCATGTATCAGTCAAGTGTACAAGTTCATGTCAAGCATTATCTTTTCCAAGAGTCATTTCGAGTATTGCATGGTAAGTTTATACAGGCATTAAGCCCTTAGGCCAGTAGAGCCATAGCTCAACATTTCAAGTGTTCATTGCATCATTTAAGCTAGCACATCAAGCATTCGGTTTAAGCAATTGGTCACAATTCCATGTCATACATACAAGCATCAATGTTAACACATATACATGCTAGCATTCTATTTATACAACACTTCAAGGATGTAGTCAAGTTTCATGTATAATCTTATTTCATACTTCTCATATTAGGTCAAATCATATTAAGTCCAATTTAACAATTCAAGAATTTAGACATACTTTCTTTAGTTAGGACCTAGTCCTAACTCTAGAATAAACTACACTCACAACACTCCCCAAGCTTGCTAGTCTCGAAAGACTATTCCCTTTTGCTTTTCCCTTGAATGTTCAACTCTAGATCCTTCTCCAAAGTCTTCTCCTTGCTCTAATAAACCACACAGATAGATCAAGGTCAAACCATGCAATCAAAAAACTCATTCAACATGGTAGCAAGGTTAATACATTATATATACAAAACATATAGCATATTCATATACACACCTTTATACACATTATCAACTGCCTACATTTCCATATTAAGGCAAAATAGGGCAGCAATTAAACTATCCCAAAACTGTTTGCAAAATAGTTTACAAAGCTGCCATAATACCTAAACTGCTACTACTAGGCAGCATGTACTCTGCTCACTTAAACAAGCATAACTTTCATTTCGTACGTTGGAATTTCAATTGGTTTACACCGTTGGAAAGATAACTTAATTGTCTTTCTAACCATATAGGCCTTGCATTTTAGTTCTTTGCCAATTAATACAGTTTTTAGCTTAAAGACAGAGTAATTTACAACACTGGACAGTTTGCACTGTCCCTAGTGTTTCTTCTCTACAATTCATTCTAAAATCTAGAATTCGGTTCTGTTTTCTCCTAATGAAGTTATACATGTTAAGTCACTGTCCATAAAAATTTCAGCCTTAAATTCCATTTATACAATTTACAGTGATTTTTCAAAGTTACAGCCCAGAACAGAGTATTTTTGGCATATTACACTAGGCTAAGCTTCTAGTTTCATAATTCATTTAAACAAGATTCTAACATTGTAATTCAACTTATTTTCATGTTCTTACATGTCTAGGTAAGTCCAATTCACCTATCAATGTGATTAAAACAAGGAAATATAATGCTATGTTCAATTTGATCCATTTGATCAACAACATTCCTCTAATTCCCTATTTGAGCAGTCCATTACCTACCTTTAACTAATCCAACTATGTGCATTCATTTTCCAGCAAGCTATTTACTCTATTCAAGTCTCAATTCATCGGCAATTCAACTACATTCAAGCTACAATTCAAGGTAAATTTCAAGCATAACATCTAACATTCAATTCCATGAATCCAAATTCAACTTCTATCATCAATCATTCATTCAAACAAGTTGCTAGGGAGAAAGGATTTAGAAACCACTTACAATCTTCCTAGATATTCAATTACATGCAAATGTGATCACATGCAAGCATCCTTCATCTACAATGGTGACTTTCTTTTCCTAGATGGTTGAGAGAGATTCAGCCAAGGTAGGAGAAAGGTTGAGTGGAGAAGATGATAGGTAGATGGACACCTATCCAAGTTGTTATCACTTGGCTTAGCCGAATGCCTCTGCATGGAAAATAAGGGTCTAATTGCTTCACAACTCCTTAATTACACATCCTAATTGCATGCAATTCAACATTTACACATTGTTACTATTTGATCCTTCATGATTCGGCTATTTAGTTATCAATCCATCTAATTTAGTCACTAGGTTTAATCAATTATTCTAATTTGTAGATTGTTTGTACAAATAAGTTATAATTAGTTTGTGACATGTTACTAGGCCATGATTTGGGGCATTACAATTCTCCCCCTTAAGATAAATTCGCCCTCGAATTTACCTGAATTGAATAGGTGAGGATATTGCTTCCTCATGACTTCTTCTGATTCCCACATTGCTTCTTCTAACTTGTGGTTTCTCCACAAGACTTTGACAAGAGGAACGGTTTTGTTCCTGAGCTTTCTAACTTCACAATCAAGAATCTGGACTGGTTCTTCTTCGTAAGACAAGTCAGGATTCAATTCCACTTCTTTAGGCTCAAGGACATGGGACGGATCAGATCTATACCTTATGAGCATAGATACATGAAAGACATTATAGATCTTGTCAAATTCATTGGGAAGAGACAATCGATAGGTCACTGGACCAATCCTTTCAATGATTTCAAATGGTCCAACGAATCGGGGACTGAGTTTCCCTTTTCTTCCAAACCGAAAAACTTTCTTCCAAGGAAACACTTTCAGGAAGACCTCGTCTCCAACATTATATTGGATTCTCCCCTTTTCAAGTCTGCATATGCTTTTTGTCTATCGAAAGCTGCTTTCAATCGATCATGAATGATCTTCACTTGTTCTTCAATTTCTCTGAGCAATTGAGGTCCCAATACTTTGTTTTCTCCCAATTCAGACCAGACAAGGGAGTTCAACGTTTCCTTCCATATAGAGCTTTGAAGGGAGCCATCTGGATAGATATCTGGTAGCTATTTTTGTAAGCAAACTCTACTAGGGGTAGAGATTTCTCCAAGTTCTTTCCGAAGTCTATAACAGAAGCACGTAGCATGTCTTGAAGCACTTGGATGATACTTTCAGATTGTCCATCTGATTGAGGATGAAAGGCTGTACTAAGGTGCACTTTAGCCCCTAGAGCCTT
Source organism: Hibiscus mutabilis (assembly GCA_019671005.1). Taxonomy (NCBI): domain Eukaryota; kingdom Viridiplantae; phylum Streptophyta; class Magnoliopsida; order Malvales; family Malvaceae; genus Hibiscus; species Hibiscus mutabilis. The sequence goes on along the minus strand of CM033721.1, from coordinate 42,016,022 downwards.
CTGTAAGGAATTCTAGAATCGGGAACCAAATCTGGGGTCTCGACCAGAGATTATAGCTGTAGGTACACCGTGTAATCGAATCACTTCGCAGACGTATAGCTCAGCTAAAATTTCCAAGCTCATATTCATTCGAACATGGATGAAATCAGTAGACTTTTTGAATCTATCAACAATCACCCATACAACATCATTCTTTCTTGGAGTGGAAGGAAGACCAGTAACGAAGTCCATTGTAATCCGATCCCATTTCCAATGAGGGAATTTGATAGGTTGGAGCAGTCTAGTGGGGACTTGATGCTCGGCTTTGACTCTCTAACAAGTTAAGCACTTTGAAACAAAGTCTGTGATATACGATTTCATGCATGGCCACCAATATAGTGGCTTTAGGTCCTTATACATCTTAACTGATCCCTGGTGAATCGAGAAAGAGCTTTGATGAGCTTCTTGTAGCATCTCTTGTTTTAGTTCATTGTTGTTAGGAACACATACTCTATCTTTGAAATAGATGAGTCTATTCGACTTGAGGGAGAAGTCAGAATTTGACTCAGAGTCTAGCTTGGACATGATCTTCTGGAGATCTGGATCAATTTGTTGGAGTTCTTTGATTCTCGAGATTAGACTAGATTGAACTTGATGTTCAGACAAGAATTTCTGTCCTTTGGATAAACGAAAAGGAGCATTGATAGCCAAGGAAGCTACTAACGAATGGACAAGATCATTAAGGGAGATTTTTGAATAGTTTCTTGTAAGTCAAGAAAGGTCTAATTTGAATGGTTTGTGACTAAGGGCATCAGCAACCACATTTGCTTTCCTCGGATGGTAGTCGATAACCAAATCGTAGTCTTTAAGCAATTCTAACCATCTTTTTCACCTCAAATTCAAGTCTTTCTGATTTAGGAGGTATTTGAGACTCTTGTGGTCTGTGAACAAGTTACATTTATCCTCGTACAAGTAATGTCTCCAGACTTTGAGTGCAAACATGATAGCTGCCAATTCCAGATCGTGTGTATGGTAGTTTGACTCGTGTGGTTTTAGTTGCCTTCAAGCGTAAGCTACCATGTTTCCATCTTGCATTAGGATACATCCTAGTCCCAAATGAGATACATCACTGTAAACAGTGTACTCCTTGCCCGATACTAGTTGGATGAGAACCAGAGCATGAGTTAGGGCTTGTTTAAGCTGATCGAAGCTTCCTTGTTGATTCTCCGACCATAAAAATGGTGTGTCTTTACGGGTTAGCTTAGTCAAGCTTGCGGCAATGAATGAGAATCCTTTAACAAAACGTCGATAATACCCGACTAAATCGAGAAAGCTTCTGACCTCACCAATATTCCTTGGAGGTCTCCAATCCAGGATGGATTGAGTTTTGCTCGGATCTACTTTAATCCCTTATTCTGAGATGACATGGCCAAGGAACGAGACATCTGATAGCCAAAATTCACACTTAGATAACTTTGTAAACAATTGACGTTCTCGGAGAGTTTGCAATACAATTCGAATGTGTTGAAAATGTTTTTCCTTATTTCGAGAATACACTAGAATGTCATCAATGAAGACGACCACAAACTTGTAAACATAGGGCTTGAATACACGGTTCATGAGGTCCATGAAAGCAGGCGAAGTGTCCGTTAACTCGAATGGCATTACAAGGAATTCAAAGTGGTCATATCGAGTACGAAAGGTTGTCTTGGGTACATCTTTGAGAACACTGAAGCATCCTTGAGTTGATCGAATAGATCTTCAATCCTTGGGAGAGGATATTGATTCTTGATAGTAAGCTTATTCAATTATCTGTAATCAATAAGAGTCTCATAGTCCCGTCTTTCTTCTTCACGAACAAGACTGGAGCACCCCAAGGAGTCTACCTAGGCTGAATAAAGCCTTTGTCTTGTAGCTCTTGGAGTTGTTTCTTGAGTTCCTTCAACTCAACTAGTGCCATTTGATAGGTTGTGATAGATACTGGAGTTGTTCTAGGTTGGACATTGATCCCGAACTCTACTTCTCTGGTTGGAGGGAGACCAGGGAGTTCCTCGCGAAAAACATCAAGATATACAGATACAATAGGCACACTAGGTAAGCCAAATTCAAGTTCATCTTGTAGGACCATAGTAGAAAAGATTGAGGTCGTTTCTTGTCAATTAGAAGGATTGATTCCTTTCCTAAACCCCAGAGATAAAGTCTCCTATTTTGGCAATCTACCCAGGCTTCATGCTTGCTTAACCAATCTACTTCTAGCACTAGATCGAACTCACAAGTTGGCAAGACATATAGGTCAATAAGAGAGGGTACATTTTGAATGAATAGGGGACAGTTTCTACAGATAAGGCATATGTTTGTAATCCCCCCTATTGGGTTCGAAACTACAAGGCTTTGTTTTACAATTTCAGGTTTTAACTTCAATTTTGCAATCAAAGATGAGCATACAAATGAATGTGTGGATCCCGAGTCTATTAAAGCGTAAACATGAGTTGAATTTAGCTCAACGGTACCTGCTATGACATCGGGTGATTCTTCATCTTCTTTTCCCAGGATATGATAGATTCGAGCAGGAGCCCGAGATTGCTAGTGAGTAGGGGTATTCGAATGCAGTCCTTTACCCTCCCCCTAATTTCCAAACTGAGCTTGTCTGGGGCCTTTGTTTCAAATGGAAGGAGCTGGGCTAGCATTTGCAGGAGTTCGATTCGAAAACTTTTTAAGATTCTGAGGATAATCCCTAATATAGTGATCGGAGGATACACATAAGAAACCTAGATTCTGTTGAGTTCTACATTGTCTAGTGAGGTGCTTCTGGCAGAACTTTCAAGTAGGATATTAAGCAATTTTATCGGAATTCTATGTACTATCAATAGAGATGATCAGGGCTGAAGGCTTGGTTACCCATTGGGGTCTCAATATGTAGTTGCTCTTCTAAAGAAAAGTGTAATTCGAAGAGTGTTCTTTGGAGTGTTTAGACTTCTTTGACTGCCAGTGAGGCTTGTCATCATTCCTAGATCGTTTGTCGTTCTAGTAGTTACCACTTCTGCGTTTCTCAAAGGCCTTCATCTTCGCCTTGGTTGCAATAGCCCGGTTCACCAAATTTTGGAAGTCAGTGATACCCAGGGCAAAGAATATAGGACTTAATTCATCATTCAGTCCATCGATAAACATCATACACTTGTCAGCATCAGTCTTGATGTATTCTGACCCATACTTGCAATATTTGTAGAAATCGCTCACGTACTATTCGATGGGTCCGCCACCTTGCTTGAGGTACAAGAAATGCTTCCGGTGCTCGGCCAAGTATTTTTCACTGATGTATTTCTTCTTGAATTCCTCATGGAAGAATTTCTAAGTTACAACTTCAGCAGAAGCAGTCATGGTTGTGGTTTCCCACCAGCTCAAAGCTTCATCTTCCAACAGGGCTGTGCACATTCGAGTTTGTGTTCATCAGAACAGGGCAGTTGTTTGGTCAGGATTTGAGTAGTGGCCTCTAACCAATACTCAACTACTTCAGGATTGGCTTCATTAGTGCAGTGAAAATATAGGCCCGGTTTTGAGCCAGCTTGTCAATTGGGGCTCTATTTGGCACAGCAACAGGAGGAGGAATAGGATGGTATCATTTCAAGATGATTGAACATCTCCTTCATGCTCAGGAGACATTCCTGGAGCACAAGATTTATAGCAGGAGTTTCCTATTGAACAGCAGCTTGGGCTCGGGGTTGAACTTGTTGTTGTGGAGGATTCTGCTCCATCCTCACACTATCTTCTTCATTCCAAGATTCTTCAGGACTTTCATCATCCCAAGCGATCCTTGTTCCACACATTCTACGTTCAAATAGAACAATTAGGAATTTGGTTTAGTTAAGCAAAGTCACAAGCTATACAATACAAGTCTCCTAGGTGGCACAAGTATCCTATATGATGCAAGAGAGCCCAGTTTAGTCCTATAACCAACTAAAAAGCTCTGATTACCAATAAATGTAACACCCTTACCCCGGGTTAGTAGCAAACTGGCTCAGGAGCATTACCAAGCAAGAACATTACATTACAAGCAATAACGAGGCAAAAATAGATTAACTCATCCCTATTAGATGAATTACTTAACTATAAAGCAACCAAGCATTCATAACTTAACATGCAAGCAAGCAATATATGTTTGTTTATAAGACATTATAGGTTACTACTTCAACATTTTAATTAACATCACCATACACTAGCATTTGAATAGCCTAAGTGAACAAACATGCTTCCATTTCATTTCATTGTTCCTTAGATTGATACATGTAACATTTCATACCTATATTTACTAAACATGATCATTTGAACATACAATTGCACGTATCTTGTCTCCAAACAACCATACCATTCGGCGTTCACCATACAAACACATAAAAACACCTACAACATGGTATACTCACACAAGTGACTATATACTTCCATAAGGCATTCGAATGGTTCAATAGGCTAGATCAATCTCTTTGAACATTCCATATACATTCACATATGCTCAGTAGCTACTTTTACATTACATATAATTTGAGTTCAATACATACTTAAGTCTTATCAACTATGTACTTAACATGGAAGGCCCATACAAGAGCATATATATACAAGTATTCAAAACATCAAGTAGCCATGTTCATGCATGTATACAATCTTCCCGAAACAAACAAGATGCATGGTCTAGTCCTAGCTACATGTATATGTCTAGGTGCCACCAACTAGGAGAAATACAAAACAAGTATGAATCATACTTAGGCTATGCTTGTGTCTTGCTTCGAGCTCAAGAAACTAGGCTTCAAGATCAAGCAAAAATCGACTCCTTTATCATGTAGTTGGGAAGAATGAAAACAAGAGTGGTAAGTACAAGAATGTACTTAGTGAGGTAGTAACTAATTCTAACCAATTGTTATATCAAGTTAACTGTCAATTAGACAAGAATGATCCTAGCTAAGGATTGCAAGCATTCGACTAGCATAAAAAGCAAGAGACAATGAGTCATGATTCATGCTTTCATAACAAGAAATCAAACAAATCATGCTTACATAACAAGGAATCAAGCAAAACATGCTTACAAGACAAGTAATCAAGCAAATCATGCTTACATGACAAGTAGTCAAGCTATTCATGCTTATTAGTTCATTTATTATCTTTTAACACAATCCTTGGTTCATAGTTTGTCTATGTAATCAAGTCTCCAACCAACTATCTCCACAAGATGTATCGTAGTACTGGTCAACCCTCCTACTATCGCCAAAGACCACACACGTACCCTTCGTCTGTCTCCAATTAGGGGCCTTAGCCCTGGTCCGTAGTCGACCCTGACACAATGACCTCTAGACTCTAAAGAATGCCTTTCTACCTATTCAACTAGAAACCAAGGCTGTTTATTCATTTTTCAATGATTTTAAGCTTTTCAAGTTAAAGATCATGTATCATTCAAGTGTACAAGTTCATGTCAAGCATTATCTTTTCCAAGAGTCATTTCAAGTATTGCATGGTAAGTTTATACATGCATTAAGCCCTTAGGCCAATAGAGCCATAGCTCAACATTTCAAGTGTTCATTGCATCATTTAAGCTAGCACATCAAGCATTCAGTTTAAGCAATTGGTCACAATTCCATGTCATACATACAAGCATCAATGTTACCATATATACATGTTAGCATTCTATTTATACAACACTTCAAGGATGTAGTCAAGTTTCATGTATAATCTTATTTCATACTTCCCTTATTAGGTCAAGATCATATTAAGTCCAATTTAACAATTCAAGAATTTAAACATGCTTACTTTAGTTAGGACCTAGTCCTAACTCTAGAATAAACTACACTCACAATACTCCCCAAGCTTGCTAGTCTCAAAATACTATTCCCTTTAGCTTGTCCCTTAAATGTTCAACTTTAGATCCTTCTCAAAAGTCCTCTCTTTGCTCTAATAAACCACATAGATAGAACAAGGTCAAAACATGCAATCACAAAAGCATTCAACATGGTAGCAAGGTTAATACATTATATATACAAAATTGATAGCATATTCATATACACACCTTTATACACATTATCAAACTGCCTACATTCCATATTAAGGCAAAATAGGGCAGCAATTAAACGATCCCAAAACTGTTTGCAAAACAGTTTACAAAACAGCCACAATACCTAAACTACTACTTCCAGGTAGCATGTACTCTGCTCAGTTAAACATGCATAACTTTTATTCTGTATGTCAGAATTTCAATTGGTTTACACTGTTGGAAAGTTAACTTAATTGTCTTTCTAACCATATAGGCCTTGCATTTTAGTTCTTTGCCAATTAATACAGGTTTTAGCTTAAAATAGGGTAATTTACAACACTGGACAGTTTGCACGGTCCCTAGTGTTTCTTCTCTACAATTCATTCTACAATCCAGAATTCAGTTATGTATTCTCCTAATGAATTTAGACATGACAAGGCACTGTCCATAAAAATTTCAGCCTTAAATTCCATTTATATAATTTATGGCGATTTTTCAAACTCTATTCTGGGCAGATTACACTAGGTTAAGCTTCTAGCTTCATAATTCATTTAAACAAGATTCTAACATTGTAATTCAACTTATTTTCATGTTCTTACATTTCTAGGTCAGTCCAATTCACCTATCAATGTAATTAAAACATGGGATTATAATGCTATGTTCAATTTGATCCATTTGATCAACAACATTCCTCTAATTCACCATTTGAGCAGTCCATTACCTAGATTTAACTAATCCAACTATGTGCATTCATTTTCCAGCAAGCTATTTACTCTATTTAAGTCTCAATTCATCTAGCAATGTGATCAAAACAGGGCAGCATATACAATTAAGCATGTTTACACATTTTCATCTAGTAAAATAGTCCCTAATCAAAACTAGTTTCAACCATGATCCCTATTTTCAATTCATAGGCAATTTAACTACATCCAAGCTAAAATTCAAGGTAAATTTCAAGCATAACATTTAACATTCAATTCCATGAATACAAATTCAACTTCTATCATCAATCATTCATTCAAACAAGTTGCTAGGGAGAAAGGATTTAGAAACCACTTACAATCTTCCTAGCTATTCAATTACATGCAAATGTGATCACATGCAAGCTTCCTTCATCTACAATGGTGACTTTATTTTCCTAGATGGTTGAGACAAATTCGACCAAGGTAGGAGAAAGGTTGAGTGGAGAAGATGATAGGTAGATGGACACCTATCCAAGTTGTTATCACTTGGCTTGGCCGAATGCCTCCACATGGCAACTAAGGGTCTAATTGCTTCATAACTCCTTAATTACACATCCTAATTGCATGCAATTCAACATTTACATATTGTTACTTTTTGATCCTTCATGATTCGGCTATTTAGTTATCAATCCATCTAATTTAGTCCATAGGTTTAATCAATTCTTCTAATTTGTAGATTGTTTGTACAATTAAGTTCTTATTTGTTTGCAACATGTTACTAGGCCATGATTTGGGGTATTACATTAAAGATCTCTTTAAACCTATGGTTTGGGAAGGACGAAAACAAGAGTGATAAGTACATAATGTACTTAGTGAGGTAGCAACTATTTACTAACCAATTATCAAGTTTAGGTAGTCTTAAATCAAATATAACCTAGCTAAGGTTTGAGTATGTGAAGTTAAGTTTAACATAAAGTTTCAAGTGTTTCAAGCCAAGTAGGGAGTCAAGTAGTCTTGTATAGCTATTACCATTTATATACATCATCACAAGCACAAGAACATATAACAAGGTCTCAATCTCAAGTAATATACATCATTTCATGCTTCAATACCATTCGAACTGCAATTAACAAGAAGGATGTTTCCATTTCAAGTTTGATCGAGTATTAAATCAACACAAGAGGCGTGTTCAAGCATGTCAATTCAAGTATGATCACTTTTCAAGTATCATGTATGTAAGCGTTACCAAAGCGAGAACAAAGCAAGAGATAGGTTACTTGTCGAACAAGTAACCTTGATATACATAACTTGCAACGCAAGTAACCTAAACACAACCGTATAGGTCATACAAGTAATCCATATTAATCAAAACAATCATTTCCTAGCATGCTAATTTAGGTACGAATTTGTTTCATTTCATACTTATATTATAAGTTACCACTAACATATTTCAATTTACCATTCCATTCAATACACATACATCATTCAAACAACAATAACAAGTGTGGCATACTTCACAATAAGTTACTATTAGACATGATTCAACTTTCATTCTTATTATAAGCTCATGTACCCTATTCAAATGATACATGGTGGTCACTTAACACATTTCAGTTAGCTTACTTGCATCTCAAGATACTACTTATTTAACCAATCAACATGATCAGTACAAGGCATCCAACTTACATTCTTATTACATATTCATACACCCTATTCGATTAGCTAGGTGTTCACTTAGTACATTTCATTTGTTTCTTTTTCAATCAAGTCATACTATTTCATGGCATACTTGGCTAGTACATTGTTAATGCATGCTTGTACATACCTTAGCTCCAATCTAAGCAATGTCGAATCATACCAATAGCCACAAGAATGAATGCATGATCATACAACATTGGTCTATTGTTCGAATGAAATAAGGATTCAACAATCATTGTATAATTTTCATAATTTGCGCAGCATCTACTTATATATATATACATATCAACATAGTTCATATACATAGCTTAAGTCATCAAAGTTGGTTACATGATAGGCCCAACAAAACACTACATATACTAGTTAAACACATAACCAAATGCATGATCAAGGCTACCTATTACAAGTTCTAGTGCCACCAAACTAGGAGTATACAAAGAGTATGAAATCATACTTTCAAGCTTGCTTCAGAACGTTGATTCAAGATCAAGATATCCTCTTGAAAGTATCCTTAATCTGTTATGGGAAGAATGAAGAGTAGAGTGGTAAGTACAAGTTATGTACTTAGTGAGGTGACACTAAGTCTAGCCAATTTCCAAGCATACATATCCAAGTTTACATGTATTTCAAGAATCAAAATCATCACTACATGACATATATCATTCGAATTCAAGGAGTAAACAAAGGCAAGCTTCACATATCACATATTCAACATAGAAACATCCATTATACATACCCATCATGCTATTCGAGTATCTTGCTTAGAAAACTAGCAACCAAAAACACCAAGTACCAAGTAGGCATTCTTACACAACAAGCATCAATTATGCATAACTTCCATATGAAGTATCTAGTTGTACAATCATTCATGTATTATCTTTCAAGGCAAGGATTTTCATTCAATAAACTTACAAAACAAGCAATGTTCACATCACACATCCAAGGCAACAATGTTCATTTCAAGTTTTAGTTCATCTTATAACACCCTTGGTAAGTAGTTCACTAGATAATCAAATCTTCAACAATATGCACCGAAGTGCCAATATGCACCGTAGTGCCAAAATGCACCATCGTACCAATATGCACTGTAGTTCCAATAGGCACCGTAGTGCCAAAATGAGCTCTGGATTCTAAGGCATGCTCTCCTATCTATCCAAACTAGCTACCAAGGTTGTTGATTATCCATTTCATTCAATCTTTTTACAATTCATTAATCCATGCATAATTTTTCCATTCAAAGGCCAAGCCCTTAGGCTTATGGAGTCTTAACTCCCAAGACAAGTCTATCCATGCCATTCAAATGGCAAGAATACAAAGTGATACCATTGTTCATTTCATTTAAACCAGCCATGTATATCAATCACAAACACATGCATATGTATGCAATGTGCGTACCTTATTATCCAAGCAAACATGCCATTTCTTACCTTTGGCATAAGCAATGCATCATGTCCAGCATTTCATTTCATTTGCTTAACACTCAAGTAAACAAATAAATCATGGCATCAAACAAGTTGGCATTCATATCATTCTTCCTTTAATTATCCAAATATATATTAGGTCATTTTAAATGGCAATGACATTGAATTAAGACAATAGCAAGGTTGGTTAGGACCTAAGTCCCAACCTTATGGATAGTTACACTCACAATACTCCAAGCTAATCACTTGTCTTGTATCCAAATCCATTTGCCTCTTGCTTTGGGATGTCCACTCTGTTCTTCCTCTTCCACAACTTGATGCCCTTGGTCTAGCAAGCATAACACATAATATTCGTCAAAACATGCACATAATGTCACACATATATTGTAGCAATGTTACCACATTTGTACCTAACATTTAGCTACTGTTTTTTTTATGCTTTCTTTTAAGCATTTCTTACTTGTTCATCTCCATATTTTTATTTCCTCATTTTATGACATAACTGGACAGATTACAATGTCCCAAAACTGTTTTGGAAACAGTTTGCTTCTAGATGCAAAAATAGTCCCAAACTGCCCAGGACACTTCTGCCTGGTAGTTTGCACACTGTCCCTTTAAATGGTCATATCTTTTAATCCGTACGTCAGAATTTTGATTACTTTACACCTTTGGAAAGCTAACGAAATTTTATTTAAGACCATAATGGACTTGTATTTTATTTCTTAGCCAATTAATACAGTTTATTGGTCAAAGACAGGGCATTTACACTGCCTGGACAGTTTGCACTGTCCAGCTATTTCTATTTACAGTTTCCAGCATAGGACCCAGTTTTCAGTTTTGTTTTCACCTAATGAAAGTAGACATACTAAGGATCATGTCACTAAAATTTTATCCCTGAATTTGATCTATACAAATTTTGGTGAATTTTCAAATTTACTTCCCAGAACAGAGCAGTTCTGGGCAGATTGCACCTATTCACATTTTAATTCCTTCAATTCATTTTAACCAATGGTTTGGCCCTATAATTCATTTCATATGAAATCCTAAACATGTTTAGTCAATGTTAATTCATTTTTCAAGGTGGCAAAAATAGAGTAAGTTGGTTAAGTTGATTAATTTTGCATGTTTACACAATATGTTCTTACTAAAACAGTTTCTAGGCTATATGACTATGTTCATACTTTTATCTTTCTTTTCCAGCATTGGGTACTAACAATTTAGCTTGTTTAACACCTTAATTACATTATCTAATCATGATCATATTCAATTCATTAGTTCCATAGCTGAATTACAAGTTCTAACCATTCAATTCTTACGTCAACATCTCATTTCAAATTTCTAGCAACCTAACTTTGTTACACCATCTCTTACACATAATTTATACTCTAATTCAAGTCATCCATAGTGTATACAAGTTCAACTTCATCATTCTCTTCATTTCAAACAACCTAATAACTTAACTAAGCATTTAAGCATCATCTAAATCAGAATTTCAAGCATGAATTAGTTTGGACAGCATGAATTTACCTTAGTAATGTTGCCACCAAGTTGTATTGAGCTCAATTTCAACTTAAACACCATAGTTTTAAGGTCTCTCTCACAAGAACACTCTGTCCCTATTTTTCCCTCTTCCAAACGACAACCAAAGAGAAAATGAAGAAGATGATGACACTTAATCCAAGTTATTGGATTTATGAAATGTCCAATATGTCCCTTAATTAATCCTTATCTTAACTTAATCAAGGGCATTCTTGGAATCAAAGAATTTAGCATACAACTGTCATCTTTCTCATTTAATTCAATTTAGTCACTCTAAATTGGTCACTTATTTTATTCATTCTTCTAATTAAGTCCTTTAATTTGGCATTCATAATTGTTAATTATTCAATTCAACCCTTAATTGACTTTACTTAATTCAAGATGATTTAACTATTTAGGAATTCTAAATAGTGCTAACATTCTAAGCCCTATTTAGGGGTGTTACAATTCTCCCCCTTAAATTAAATTCGTCCTCGAATTTACCTGAATCGAATAGGTGATGATATTGCTTCCTTATGACTTCTTCAGATTCCAAGGTAGCTTCTTCCACCTTATGGTTTCTCCATAAGATCTTAACAAGGGGAACAATCTTATTCCGAAGCTTCCTTACTTCCCGGTCAAGAATCTAAATATGTTCTTCTTCGGGCTCACGGATGTGTGAAGGATCAGATCGATACCTTCTAAGCATTGAAACGCGGAATACATTGTGCATTCTATCGAACTCTCTAGGAAGAACTAGTCGATGGGCCACTGGACCAATTCTTTCAATAACTTCAAATGGTCCGATGTATCGGGGACTGAGCTTCCCTTTTCTTCCAAATCTGAGCATTTTCTTCCAAGGTGAGACCTTTAGGAATACTTTGTCTCCAATAGCATACTGGATATCTCTCATTTTCAAGTCAGCATACGCTTTATGTCTATCGAAAGCTGCCTTCAATCGATCGTTAATGATCTTGATTTGTTCTTTGGTTTCCCAAAGCAATTGTGGTCCTAGAATCTTGTTCTCTCCCAATTCGGTCCAGCATAGAGGAGTTCTACATCTTCTACCATATAGAGCTTCGAATGGTGCCATTTGAATAAAAGATTGATAGCTATTACAGTAGGCAAACTCTACAAGAGGTAGAGATTTCTCCCAATTCTTCCCGAAGCCGATAACACAAGCTCGTAGCATATCTTCTAGCACGTGAATGATTCTCTCAGATTGTCCATCCGATTAAGGATGAAAGGCCGTGCTAGGATGTACTTTAGCTCCTAGAGCTTTATGCAGAGAATTTTAGAATCGAGAAGCGAATCGAGGGTTACAATCAGAGATGATTATTGTAGGTACACCGTGTAACCGAATCACTTCATGGATGTACAGCTCAGCAAGGGTTTCCAAACTCATTTTCATACGAACAGGGATGAAGTGAGTAGATTTAGTGAATTTATCAACAATCACCCATATAGCATCATTCTTTCTTGGAGTAGAAGGAAGACCGGTGACAAAGTCCATAGTAATTCAATCCCACTTCCACTGGGGAAGTTCAATAGGTTAGAGCAGTCTAGTAGGGACTTGATGCTCAACTTTGACTCTTTGACAAGTTAAGCACTTGGATACGAAGTCCATGAATGCAAATTTCATGCCTGGCCACCAGTATAGTGGCTTTAGGTCCTTATACATCTTAACCGATCCAGGGTGGATCGAGAAAGAACTTTGATGTGCTTCTTGCAACAATTCCCGTTTCAATTGTTCGTTATTAGGAACACAGACTTTATCTTTAAAATAGAGGAGTCCATTTGACTTGAGGGAGAAGTTAGAGCTAGACTCAGAAGTAAGCTTAGATGTGATCTTTTGAAGATCTGGATCAACTTGTTGAAGTTCGTTGATCCTCGAAACTAGATCGGATTGAACTTGAAGTTCAAACAAGAATTTCTGGCCCTTGGATAGTCAGAAATGACCATTGATAGGCGTAGTAGCTATGAAAGAATTAACAAGGTTGTTAGAATGATTTTTAATAGATTTCTTGCAATGCAAGGCACTATTCAAATCATTTCTTGAAGAACAAGGCATTGTTTCGAATGCTTTCTTACAAGCTAAGAAAGATTCAATTTTCAATGGTTACATGTATTTTAGGCACAATTCTTATTTGAATGGTAGTTTACTTTTCAAGGAGTGTTCAAAAGGTAACTTGTAGCTTAAAGAAGCTCTAGATTGATTATTTGCAAAAAAAACAAGAGAAGGCATGATTCGAATGAATTTAATCAGTATGCTAGATTTAGGAGTTGCCCGAGTATGGTCTGCGACTAAGGGCGTCAGCAACTACATTTGCTTTCCCTAGATGTTAGTCGATAACCAAGTCGTAATCCTTAAGTAATTCAAGTCATCTCCTTTGCCTCAGATTCAAGTCCTTCTGAGTTGGAAGGTATTTGAGACTTTTGTGATCGGTAAATAGATTGCATTTCTCTCCGTATAGATAATGTCTCCATATCTTGAAAGCAAATACGATAGCTTCTAGTTCCAGATCTTGTGTTGGATAATTAGACTCATGTGGCTTCAGTTTCCTTGAAGCGTAAGCAATTACTTTCCCATCTTGCATTAGGACACAACCGAGTCCTAGATGAGAAGCATCATTGTAAACAGTGAATTCTTTACCCGATTCTGGTTGGATAAGTACCGAGGCATGAGTTAGAGCTTGCTTAAGTTGATCAAAGCTTCGTTGTTGGTTCTCCGTGTAACACCCCATCCCTGGGTTAGCCGTAACCCAGTTCGAGAGCGTTACCAAAGCGGAAGCAAAGTGATAGATAGGTTACTTGTCGAACAAGTAACCTCAAAACTACTTGCCTTGATGTGCAAGTAACCTAACAAAACCTATCAAGTCATACAATTCATACAACAAATCACATTTAGCAAACCAACATCATACATAGCATACAAATTTAGGTACCATTTTGTTTCATTCTTTACTTATAACCTAAGTTACTATTACCATATTACCATTCCATTCAAATTGCATACATCATTCAAACAAAAAACACAAGTGTGGCATACTTCACTTTAAGTTACTACCATACATGATACAACATTCATCCTTATTACAATACCATGTACCTTATTCGAATTATCACTAAGTGTTCATTAAACTTACTTTAACTAGCTTACTTGCATTTTAAGAAACTACTTATTCAATCATTCAACATGATCATTAAACTTACTTTAACTAGATTACTTGCATTTTGTATGATTCTACAACCATTCAATCATCTAACAACATATTCAATATCCAATTCCATCTATAATCATCAAAACAGTCTAATTTCAACAATATAGTTGCCTATTCAATTGATCACAAGAAGAATCATACTTACTTTGCTTCTAGCTTAATTTCAATGGAAAATCACTTCACATGCAAGCTTAATTTTCCTCTTCAATGGATAAATTCTCTCAAGGTTTCTCTCTCAAATTTTCTCTTCTATTTTCGGCTAGATGGAGGATAGTGGAGAAGAAGACAACAACAAATCCATGTTATTGGAATTGTGTATTGTCTAAATTTCCCCTTACTTAATCTTTAATATTAACTTAATCAAGGGCATTAGAGGAAATGATAAATTTAGCATGCATTCCCCATCTTTCTCCTTTAATTCAATGTAGTCACTTTTAAATTGGTCACTTAATTCATTCTTTCTTTCAATTAGACCCTTGACTATTCAATTTAGCTTAATTCTAGATTCAATTAAGCTATCAATTTATTCAATTTGGTTCCAATACTTCTAAGCTAGGATTTGGGGTGTTACACTCCGACCAAACGAAAGGCGTATCTTTGCGGGTAAGCTTAGTAAGGCTTGCAGCAATGGAGGAAAAGCCCTAAACAAACCTTTTGTAATACTCGGCTAAACCGAGAAAGCTTCAGACCTCGCTTACATTCTCTGGTGGTCTCCAATCTAAAATAGACTGAATCTTTCTTGGATTGACTTTGATTCCTTCCTCCGAAAAAACGTGGCCAAGAAAAGAAACTTCTGGTAACCAGAATTCACATTTGGAGAACTTGGCATACAATTGATGTTCCCGGAGTGTTTGCAAGACAATTCAGAGGTGTTTAGCATGTTCTTCCTTATTCCGAGAGTACACCAGAATGTCGTCGATGAAGATAACTACGAATTTGTCGAGATAAGGCTAGAATACCCGATTCATGAGATCCATGAAAGCAGACGGAGCATTTGTTAACCCGAATGGCATTACGAGGAATTCAAAGTGGCCATATCGAGTATAAAAGGTTGTCTTGGGCATGTCTTGTTCTTTCACTTTCATTGATTGAAGGTCGATCTTAGAAAATGCCAAAGCATCACTAAGTTGATCGAAAAGATCTTCCATTCTGGGCAGGGGATACCAGTTCTTGATAATGAGCTTGTTTAACTGACGATAGTCAATACAAAGTCGTATAGTCCCGTCTTTCTTCTTCACGAACACGACTGGAGCATCCCATGAAGAAGTGTTAGGCCGTATAAAACCTTTATCTTGCAACTCCTGAAGTTGCTTCTTTAATTCTTTCAACTCGACAGGTGCCATTCTATTGGGTTTAATGGACACTGGAGTTGTTCCAGGCTGAACTTCAATCCCGAACTCTACTTCTCTGGTCGAAGGGACACCAGGGAGTTCCTCGGGAAAAACATCAATGAATTCAGAAACAACAAGCATGCTAGGAAAACCGAATTCAATTTCATCTTGAAGAATCATATTAGCAAGGATTGATGTTGGTTTCTTATCTATTAAGAGAATAGATTCTTTCCCTAAACCCCGGAGATACAATCTCCTATTTTGGCAATCTACCCAGGCCTTGTGTTTACTTAACCAATCTAACCCCAATATCAAGTCAAATTCACAAAAATGGTATGACATAAAGATCAATAGGAAAGGGAACATTTTGAATGGTAAAAGGAGCTTGCTTGTGGCGCAAGTTAATGGGTGTTTTTCCCCCTAATGGATTCGTAACTATAAGATATGATTCAATAATTTCGGGTTTTAATTTTAACTTGTTGATCAAGACAGAACAAACAAATGAATGGGTAGACCCTGAATCAATTAAAGCATAAGCAGTACTGGAATTTAACTCAATGGTACCTGCGATAACATGTGGAGCTTCTTCATCATCTTTACCACGAATGTGGTACATATGAGCAGGGGCTCGAGATTTCTGATAAGTTGGAGCATTCGAATAGGGGCCCTTCTGTTTCCCCTGATTCCCAGACTGAGCTTGTCTAGGTGCTTTGTTTCGGTTAGGAGAAGCTGAGCTAACAATTGCAGAGGTTCGATTCGAAGCCATGTTGGGATTCTGGGGGCAATCCCGGATATAATGATCAGAGGCTCCACATGAGTAGCATAAATTCTGTTCAGCTCTGCACTGGCCAATATGATGTTTTTGGCAGAACTTGCAAAGAGGATATTGATTAGATTTAGCCTGATTCCCCATGCTATCAACAGAAACAATAGGGGCTGAAGTCTTTATAACTGTTTGAGGTTTCGGGATGTAATTACTCTTCTAATTAGGGGTATAGTTCGAAGAGTGTCCCTTGGAAAGTTTGGACTTTTTTGTCTGTCACTGTGGCTTGTCATCGCTCCTAGGTCGTTTGCCCTTCTAGGAGTGTCCGTTTTTGTGTCTTTCCGAGGCTTTCATCTTTACCTCAGAAGCAATGGCCCGTTTTACCAAATTTTGAAAGTCGATGATACCCAATGTAGTGAATATAAGGCTTAATTCATTATTTAACCCGTTGATGAACATTCGGCACTTGTCGGCCTCAGTTTTGATATATTCAGACCCATACTTGCAATACTTGCAAAAGTCATTCACGTATTGCTTGATAGGTCGGCTAGCTTGTTTAAGATACAAGAATCGCTTTTGGCGCTCGCCCAAATATTGTTCGCTGATATATTTCTTCCTAAACTCATCGAGGAAGAACTTCCAAATGATAGACTCCGCAAGAGCAGTCAGGGTAATGGTTTCCTACCAGCTCAGTGCTTTGTCTACCAATAGAGCAATGGCATACTCGAGTTTATGCTCATCGGGACATGGCAATTGTTTAGTCAGAATGAGAGTAGTGGCCTCTAACTAGTACTCGAGTACTTCAGGATTAGCCTTATCAGTGCCAGTGAAGGTATAGGCCCGATGCTGAGCCAACTTGTCAATCGGGGCTCGGTTTGGCACAACAACAGTAGGAGCAACATGATGATGTAGTTTTAAGGCAGTTACAAGATGACTGAACATTTCCTTCATACTTAAAAGACATTCTTGCTTACAGGATTGATAGCAAGAGCTTCTTGTTGAGCAGCAACCTGATCCCGATGTTGAGCTTATTGTTGAGGAGGATTCTGCTCCATCCTCACACTATCTCCTTTGTTCGAGGAGCCTACGAGACTCTTGTCATCTCGAGCAAGTCTCGTTTCTGACATTCTAGTTCAATCAGAACAATAAGAGTTTTAGTTCTCACATTTAAGCAACAATACAAGCTTATATCAAGTCTCCTAGGTGGCACAATATCCTATATGATGCAAATGAGCTTAGTTCAGTCCTACAACTGACTAAAAAGCTCTTATTACCAATAAATGTAACACCTCATCCTGGGTTAGCCGTAACCATATTCAGGAGCATTTCCAAAGCGAGAACAAAACAAGAGATAGGTTACTTATCAAACAAGTAACCTCGATATAACAACGCAAGTAACCTAAACACAACCATACAAGTCATACAAGTAATCCACATTAATAAAAACAAACATTTCTTAGCATGCTAATTTAGGTACCAATTTGGTTCATTTCATACTTATATTCTAAGTTACCTCTAACATATTTCAATTTAACATTCCATTCAATACACATACATCATTCAAACAATAATAACAAGTGCGATATACTTCACAATAGGTTACTATTAGACATGATTCAACTTTCATTCTTATTACAAGCTCATGTACCCTATTTGAATGATACATGGTGGTTACTTAACACATTTCAATTAGCTTACTTGCATCTCAAGATACCACTTATTTAACCAATCAACATGATCAATACAAGGCATCCAACTTACATTCTTATTATATATTCATACACCCTATTCGATTAGCTAGGTGTTCACTTAGTACATTTCATTTGTTTCTTTTTCAATCAAGTCATACTATTTCATGGCATACTTGGCTAGCACATTGTTAATGCATGCTTGTACATACCTTAGCTCCAATCCAAGCAATGTTGAATCATACCAATAGCTACAAGAATGAATGCATGATCATACAACATTGGTCTATTGTTCGAATGAAACAAGGATTCAACAATCATTGTATAATCTTCATAATCTGCGCAGCATCTACTTATATATATATACGTATCAACATAGTTCATATACATAGCTTAAGTCATCAAAGTTGGTTACATGATAGGCCCAAAAAAACATTACATATACTAGTCTTAAACACATAACCAAATGCATGATCAAGGCTACCTATTACAAGTTCTAGTGCCACCAAACTAGGAGTATACGAAGAGTATGAAATCATACTTCAAGCTTGCTTTAGAATGTTGCTCCGAGATCAAGATATCCTCTTGAAAGTATCCTTAATCTGTTATGGGAAGAATGAAGAGTAGAGTGGTAAGTACAAGTTATGTATGTAGTGAGGTAACACTAAGTCTAGCCAATTTCCAAGCATACATATCCAAGTTTACATGTATTTCAAGAATCAAAATCATCAGTACATGACATATATCATTCGAATTCAAGGAGTAAACATAGGCAAGCTTCACATATCACATATTCAACATAGCAACATCCATCATACATACCCATCATGCTATTTTAGTATCTTGCTTAGAAGACAAGAAACTAAAAACACCAAATACCAAGTAGGCATTCTTACACAACAAGCATCAATTATGCATAACTTCCTTATGAAGTATCTAGTTGTACAATCATTCATTTGTTATCTTTCAAGGCAAGGATGTTCATTCAAGAAACTTACAAAACAAGCAATGTTCACATCACACATCCAAGGCAACAATGTTCATTTCAAGTTTTAGTTCATCTTATAACACCCTTGGTAAGTAGTTCACTAGATAATCAAATCTTCAACAATATGCACCGAAATGAAAATATGCACCGTAGTGCCAATATGCACCGTTATGCCAAAATGCACCATCGTGGCAATATGCATCGTAGTACCAATATGCACCGTAGTGCCAAAATGTGCTCTAGATTTTAAGGCATGCCCTCCTATCTATCCAAACTAGCTACCAAGGTTGTTGATTATCCATTTCATTCAATCTTTATACAATTCATTAATCCATGCATAATTTTGCCATTCAAAGGCCAAGCCCTTAGGCTTATGGAGTCTTAACTCACATGACAAGTTTATCCATGCCATTTGAATGGCATGAATACAAAGTGA
Source organism: Hibiscus mutabilis (assembly GCA_019671005.1). NCBI lineage: Eukaryota > Viridiplantae > Streptophyta > Magnoliopsida > Malvales > Malvaceae > Hibiscus > Hibiscus mutabilis. The sequence goes on along the minus strand of CM033721.1, from coordinate 41,996,283 downwards.
TACCATTGTTCATTTCATTTCAACCAGCCATGTATATCAATCACAAACACATGCATATTTATGCAATGTGCATACCTTATTCTCCAAGCAAGGATGCCATTTCTTACCTTTGGCATAAGCAATGCATCATGTCAAGCATTTCATTTCATTTGCTTAACACTCAAGTAAACAAATAAATCATGGCATCAAACAAGTTGGCATTCATATTATTCTTCCCTTAATTAGCCAAATATATATTAGGTCATGTTACATGGCAATGTCATTGAATTAAGACAATAGCAAGGTTGGTTAGGACCTAAGTCCCAACCCTAAGGATAGTTACACTCACAATACTCCTAGCTAATCACTTGTCTTGTATCAAAATCCCTTTGCCTCTTGCTTTGGGATGTCCACTCTTTTTCTCCTCTTCCACAACTTGTTGCCCTTGGTCTAGCAAGCATAACACATACAATTCATCAAAACATGCACATAATGTCACACATATATAGTAGCAATGTTACCACATTTGTACCTAACATTTAGCTATTGTTTTTTTGCTTTCTTTTAAGCATTTCTTACTTGTTCATCCCCATATTTTTATTACCTCATTTTAGGATATAACTGGATAGATTACAATGTCCCAAACCTGCTTTGGCAACAGTTTGCTTCTAGGTGCAAAAACAGTCCCAAACTTCTCAAGACACTGCTACATGGCAGTTTGCACACTGTCCCTTTAAATGGTCATATCTTTTAATCCGTACCTCGGAATTTCGATTACTTTACACCGTTGGAAATCTAACAAAATTGTATTTAAGACCATAATAGACTTTCATTTTAGTTCTTAGCCAATTAATACAGTTTATTGTTCAAATACAGGGCATTTACACTGCCTGGACAGTGTGCATTGTCCAGCTATTTCTATTTACAGTTTCCAGCATAGGACCCAGTTTTCAGTTCTGTTTTCACCTAATGAAAGTAGACATACTAAGGATAATGTCACTAAAATTTCAGCCCTGAATTTGATCTATACAAAGTTTGGTGAATTTTCAAATTTACTGCCCAAAACAGAGCAATTCTTTGCAGATTGCACCTATTCAAATTTTAATTCCTTAACTTCATTTTAACAAATGTTTTGGCCCTATAATTCATTTCATATGAAATCCTAAACATTTTCAGTCAATGTTAATTCATTTTTCAAGGTGGCCAAAACAGAGTAAGTTGGTTAAGTTGCTTAATTTTGCATGTTTACACAATATGTTCTTACTAAAACAGTTTCTAGGCTATATGACCATGTTCATACTTTTATCTTTCTTTTCCAGCATTGGTTACTAACAATTTAGCTTGTTTAACACCTTAATTACATTATCTAATCATGATCATATTCAATTCATGAGTTCCATAGCTGAATTACAAGTTCTAACCATTCAATTCTTACATCAACATCTCATTTCAAATTTCTAGCAACCTAACTTTGTTACACCATCTCTTACACATAATTTCTACTCTAATTCAAGTCATCCATAGTGTATACAAGTTCAATTTCATCATTCTCTTAATTTCAAACAACCTAATAACTTAACTAAGCATTTAAACATCATCTAAGTCAGAATTTCAAGCATGAATTAGTTTGGACAGCATGAATTTACCTTAGTAATGCTGCCACCAAGTTGAATTTAGCTCAATTTCAACTTAAACACCATAGATTTAAGCTTTCTCCCACAAGAACACTCTCTCCCTATTTTTCCCTCTTCCAAACGGCAACCAAAGAGAAAATGAAGAAGATGATGACACGTAATCCAAGTTATTGGATTTATGAAATGTCCAATATGTCCCTTAATTAATCCTTATCTTAACTTAATCAAGGGCATTAGTGGAATCAAAGAATTTAGCATGCAATCATCATCTTTCTCATTTAATTCAATTTGGTCACTCTAAATTGGTCACTTATTTCATTCATTCTTCTAATTAAGTCCTTTAATTTGGCATTCATAATTGTTAATTATTCAATTCAACCCTTAATTGACTTTACTTAATTCAAGATGATTTAACTACTTATGAATTCTAAATAGTGGTAACATTCTAAGCCCTATTTAGGGATGTTACAATGTAAGCAAGCAAATTAAAGGTATCAAGCCAAGTATCATTTAAGCTTTAGGCCATGTATTTCTTTCTTGCTTATTCATTTTAGATTAGGCCTTGGTACATAGTTATGTCTAGGTATTCGAGTCACCAACCAAATTGTCGCCAAAACAAGAAACTGGACATATTCCTCCTACTTTCGCTAGTGACCATAACACACATCCCTCCTACTGTCGCCAAATAAGGGCCTTGGCCCAGGACTGTAGTCCACCCAATCACAATGATCTCTAGACTCTATGGCATGCCATCCTACCTATGACCAACTAGCAACCAAGGCTTTTTTTGATTTACTTGTCAATGAATTGAGCTTCAAGATTTCAAGTCAAGGCTAGTACACACAACAATATCATGGCAAGTTAGTTGCTTATTCAAGCATCCCTTTCAAGTGTTTATCTATCAAGGTCAAGATAGCCCTTAGGCCATTCGAGCCTTAGCTCGATTTAGCATGCATTCATTGTAATTCAAGCAAATTTACATTCCATTTCATCATTAACATCAAGCAAGATCATGTCTAAGCATTCTTGATTCATTCGATTAGATCAATACAAGAAACTATAGAAGATCAATCCATTGTTACAAGATCCATTTGCATTACCAAATCATATATCAAGCATATCTTACTACCAAGTTTCCATTTAAGCCATTCTTCCCTTAATTCACTTCTAAGCATAATTTAGATTCATTTCATGGCATGTACATATCAATGAAATAGTAGTCATGCATATTTGGTTAGGACCTAAGTCCTAACCCCATGTAAAAACTCCACTCACAATACTCCAAGCTAGTTTTGATCCTTGATCCAAATCCCTTTTTCTTGTTACTAGGTTGCCCAACTCTATCTTCTTCAACAAGATCCACACCTTGTTCTAAAATACATCCAATATAATGGAATCAAAATCAACAACCAAACAATGCATTTCAAGAAGTCCAAGTTCACAAGAAACTAGAGTCAAGCATTGTATTTTCAACAATCAAACAATTTAAGCATTTCTATTTAGCATCTTCATTCATGTTAACTTAGCCATTGTATAACATTGTCAAACAATTTTATCCTTTCAATCTATTAAAACAGTTTTTCCCTACTCTTAAACTGTCCAAAATAGTCCAATTTTAACTGTATTTACAATGTTATACAAAACAGCCCCCAACAGTTCTAATTTTTGCTAAAACAGCCCACTAAAACAGTTTGCAATTACACCCTTCTATTTGTTCTACAAAACATTCCAAATTGTGATTATCTCATACAATTCATGTTAACAAACTTTTTATCTAACTTCCCCTATTTTTAAGTCACTATTTCCAGCCCCTAATTCATACAATTCAGTCCTTAAATCATTCATGGTTTCAATTCTAATCCCTAGTCCACATACATCTCAACAAGCATCTTAAAATAGTCCAATTGATCATTATTCAAGCAATTCAATCCAGCGAGCACTTAAATTGACTTTCCCCTATTTTAAGTTCATAAATTCCAGCCCTCAATTCTGTCAAAACAGTCCAGGATTTATCAATTCTTTCAAAACAATCCCTAGTTAGCTATTTAACATTCAATTGTGACTAGCTTCATCTTTGAAGCTAAATTTTCACTATCCAACCATGATTTTCAATTGATTATCATCTCAATTTAGTATGTTTCTAAATTTCCTGCAAGCTTTTTACTCAATTCAATTCCCAATTCATGGAAAATTCGAACTACCTTATCAAATTACATGATCAATCAAACAATGGTTTCATTCATGTACATATACCATTCGGTCAAGCATAGTTTCTTCCTATTTTCAATAGCATTTCAACCGCATTCAAGTTAAAATTCAAGGTAGTTTCAAGCATAAACATCTAACACACAATTCCATGAATCCAATTTCAATTTCTATCATCAATCATTCATTCGAACAAGTTTGCTTGGGAGGAAGGACTTAGAAATCACTTACAATCTTCCTAGCTATCCAAGTACATGAAAAATATGATCACATGCAAGCTTCCAATCTTCTACAATGGTGGTTTTTCTTTCCCTAAAGGGTTGAGAGGGTTTTGGTCAAGGAAGGAGAAAGGATGAGTGGAGAAGATGATAGGAAAATGGACACCTATCCAAGTTGTTATCACTTGGATTGACCGAATGCCTCCACATGGAAATTCAAGGGTCTAATTGCTTCACAAATCCTTAGTTACACATTCTATTTACATGCAAAACAACATTTAAACATTGTTACTATTTGGTCCATCATGATTCAGCCATTAATTATCAAATCCATCTAATTTGGTCACTAGATTTAATCAAATTTTCAAATTTGTAGAATGTTTGTACAATTAAGTTCTAATTAGTTTGTGACATGTTACTAGGCCATGATTTGGGGTATTACAATTCTCCCCCTTAAAATAAATTCTCCCTCGAATTTACTTGAGTTGAACAAGTGGGGATATTGATCTCTCATCGTAGTCTCAGGTTCCCAATTTGCTTCTTCCATTTTATGATTCCTCCATAATACTTTCACCAAGGGAACATTTTTGTTTCGAAGTCTTCTAACTTCTTTGTCAAGTATTCGTATTCGCTCTTCTTCATATGATAGGTCAGGATTCAATTTGACTTCCTCAGGTTCTAGGACATTGGATAGATCAAATCGATATTTTACGAGCATGGAAACATGGAAGACATTGTCGATCTTATCAAATTCACTAGGGAGTGCCAATCGATAAGCCACTGGACCAATCCTTTCAATGATTTTGAATGGTCTAATGAACTGGGGACTAAGTTTTCCTTTTCTTCCAAATTTGAAAACCTTCTTCTAAGGAGACACTTTGAGAAAAACTTTGTCTCCCACATTGTATTGGATGTCTCTCCTTTTCAAGTCTGCATAGGCTTTCTGTCTATCAAAGTCCTGCTTCAATCGATCATGTATGATTTGAACTTGTTCCTCGGTTTCTCTGAGTAATTAAGGTCCCAACACCTTGTTTCCCCCAATTTAGACCAACACAAGGGAGTCCTACATTTTCTTCCATATAAGGCTTTGAATGGTGCCATTTGAATCGTCGTTTGATAGTTGTTGTTGTAAGCAAACTCTACAAAAGGTAGGGACTTTTCCCAATTCTTCCCGAAGTCTATAACACAAGTTCGTAACATGTCTTCAAGTACTTGTATCACCCTTTCTGATTGGCCATCACTTTGTTGATGAAAAGCTGTGCTCAAATGCACTTTGGTTCCAAGGGCTTTTTGCAAGGATTTCCAAAATCGAGCAGTAAATCTAGGATCTCTATCAGAGATTATGGATGTAGGAATTTCATGCAAACGTACTACTTCACGAATATATAACTCGGCTAAGACATCCAAACTTAGGTTCATTCGAATAGGGAGGAAATGAGCCGATTTAGTGAATCTATCCACAATCACCCATACGACATCACTCTTTCTTGGAGTACAAGGAAGACCACTCACGAAATCAATGGTAATACGATCCCACTTCCATTGGGGTAATTCAATTGGTTGAAGCAATCTCGTAGGGACTCTGTGCTCAGCTTTGACTCTTTGGCAAGTTAGACACTTGGATACGAAATCTGTGATAGCTGACTTCATGCCTGGCCACCAATATAGGGGTTTCAGATCTTTATACATCTTGATTGATCCTGGGTGTATTGAGAAAGAGCTTTGGTGAGCTTCTTGCAAGATTTCCTTATTCAATTCTTCATTGTTAGGAACACAAACTCTATCCTTAAAATAGAGCAGCCCATTCGAAGGAATGGAGAAATCAGAATTTGGTTCCGAATCTAGTTTCAACATGATAACTTGAAGATCATAGTTAGTTTGTTGAAGATCTTTGATTCTAGAGATCAAGTTGGATTGAACTTGGAGTTTAGACAAGAGTCAATGCTTTTTGTACACTCAAAAGTGTGCATTGATTGTATGAGAAGCTACAAGGAGAATTATAGAATTAGGTTCATGGATTCAAGAGGAATTTTCAAGGATATAACTATCTACATTGATTTCGAATTGCTTACCCAAGCTTGATTTACGACTACGAGCATTCGCAACTATGTTGGCTTTTCCAGGATGATAATCGATGACCAAGTCATAGTCTTTCAACAATTCCATCCACCTTCTTTGTCTCAAGTACAAATCCTTATGGGTCAAGAGGTATTTAAAGCTTTTATGATCAGTGTATAGGTAACACTTCTCACCGTACAAGTAGTGCCTCCATATCTTGAGAGCAAACACGATAACAGGCAATTCTAGATCGTGTGTAGGGTAGTTTAACTCGTGAGGCTTCAATTGACGTGATACATATGCTACAATATTGCCTCCTTGCATTAGGACACATCCCAGTACCGAATGTGATGCATCACTGTACATAGTGAGCTCTTTTCCCGATTCTGGTTGTATAAGGATCGAGGCATGGGTCAAGGCTTGCTTAAGCTTGTCGAAACTTCTCTGTTGTTTCTCTGACCATTCGAATGGTTCATCCTTTCGAAGGAGCTTGGTCAAGGGTGTGGCTAAGGTTGAAAATCCCTTGACGAATCGTTCATAATACCCTGCTAAACCAAGGAAGCTTCTGACCTTTCCTACATTCATCGGAGGTCTCTAATCCAAGATAGATTGAATCTTCTTTGGGTCTACTTTGATCCCTTCTACCGAGATGATATATCCGAGAAATGAAACTTCTGATAACCAAAATTCACACTTGGAGAACTTTGCAAATAGCTGACATTCTCAGAGAGTTTGTAAAATAATTAGGAGGTGTTCAGCATATTCTTCCTTGTTTCGAGAATAGACCAAAATGTCATCTATGAATACTACCACGAATTTATCAAGATGGGGCTTGAATACTCGATTCATGAGGTCTATGAATGGAGCTGGGGCATTGGTTAACCTGAATGGCATTACGAGGAATTCATAGTGACCATATTGAGTTTGAAAGGTTGTCTTGGGTACGTCTTCTTCTTTTACCATCATTTGGTAATATCCGGATTGAAGATCGATCTTTGAAAACACTACAGCATCCTTAAGTTGGTCAAAGAGATCTTCATTCCTTGGCAAAGGATATCGATTCTTGATAGTGAGATGGTTCAATTGTCGATAATCAATACAAAGCCTCATCGTGCAATCTTTCTTCTTCACGAACAAGATAGGAGCACCCTAGGGAGATGAGCTAGGCCGAATGAAACCCTTGTCTTGTAGCTCTTGAAGTTGCTTTTGGAGTTCTTTCAACTCAACTGTGCCATCCGATAGGGAGTAATGGACACCAGATTCGTTCCAGGTTGGACATCAATCCTGAACTCTACTTCTCAAGTTCGAGGGAGACCTAGGATTTCCTTAGGAAAAACATCAATGAATTTAGATACAACAGGGATAGTTGACAATCCAAAATCGTATTCTTCTCGTTTAATCACAGCAACAAAGATGGATGTAGGTTTCTTATCAATAAGAAGGATGGATTCCTCTCCTATACCTCGGAGATAAAGTCTCCAATTTTGGCAATCTACCCAGGCTTGGTGTTTCCCTAACCAATCTAGTCCCAGTACTAGATCGAATTCACAAGATGGCAAGACATATAGATCAATAGGGAAAGGTATATTTCGAATGATTATGGGACATTCCTTGCAAAGGAAGTTAATGGACGTGATTCCCCCTATAGGGTTCGAAACTACAAGGCCTTTATCAACAATTTCAGGTTTCAATTTAGCAATCAAGGATGAGCAAACAAAAGAATGGGTAGACCTCAAATCAATTAAAGCATAAGCAAGACTTGAATTTAATTCAACAGTACATGCGATGACATCAGAAGACTTTTCGTCTTCTTTTCCTCAAATGTGATAGATTCGAGCATGGGCTCAGGACTCTTAATGTGTAGAAACCGATTGTTGACCTCTACTCGTGTTTTGATTTTTCAATTGAGCTTTTCTCGGGCCTTTGCTATGATTGGAAGGTGCGGCACTAGCATTTACCGGGGCTCGAGTCGGGAGCTTATTAGGATTTTGGGGATAATCCTTGATGTAGTGATCTAAGCCTCCACACAAGTAACACAAGTTGGATTGAGTTCTGCACTGACCCGAGTGGAGCTTTTGGTAGAACTTGCAAGTAGGAACTTGAGTAACTTTTCCATGATTCCCCCTGCTATTAACAGAGATAACCAGGGCTGAGGTCTTGGATACCGATTGGGGTATCGGTATGTAGTTACTTTTCTGAGCAGGAGTGAAGATTGAAGAGCTTTCTTTGTCACACTTAGCTTTCTTAGAATGCCAATGAGACTTGTCATCATGCTTGGATCTCTTATCATTCTGGTGGCTACCACACTTTAGATTCTCCGAAGCTTTCATCTTTGCCTCGGTGCAATGGCTCGATTAACCAGATTTTGGAAATCTGTAATCCCCGGGCCATAAAGATGGGGCTTAGTTCATGGTTGAGACCATCAATGAACATTCTACACTTGTCTGCATCAGTCTTTATATACTCCGAGCTGTACTTGCAGAAATCACTCACGTATTGCTCAATGGTTCTGCCACCTTGCTTCAAGTACAAGAAATGCTTTCGACGCTCGGCTAGGTATTGCTCGCTGATATACTTCTTCTTAAATTCCTCGAGAAAGAATTTCCAAGTAACGATGTCAGTAGGGGCAGTCAAGGTTGTGGTTTCCCACCAACTTAAGGCTTCATCTGCCAAGAGAGCTATGGCACATTCAAGTTTGTGTTCATCAAAACACGAAAGTTGTTTGGTGAGTATTCAAGTAGTAGCCTCTGGCTAATACTCGGCTACTTCAGGATTAGTTTCATCAGTATTGGTGAAGGTATAGGCCCGGTGTTGAGCCAGTTTGTCGGTTGGAGCTCTGTTTGGCACAGCAGCAGGAGGCACAACAGGATGGTCTCATTTTAGAGTGGTTACAAGAAGATCGAACATCTCCTTCATGCTAAGGAGACATTCTCTTTGAACATGATTAATAGCAGGGGCTTCCTGCTGAGGTTGAGCTTGTTCTTGAGGTTCAGTCTGATCTTGAGGATTCTGTTCCATCCTCACACTGTCTCCTTTATTCGAGGAGCCTTCAGGATTTTCATCATCCTGACCAAGTCTCGTTTCAGACATTTCTAGTTCAAATAGAACAAGAAGGGTTTAGTTTAAGCAAGAACACAAGCATACTTGAAATACAACTCTTAGGTTGCACAATTTAATCCTATATGATGCATGATAGCCCGGTTTAGTTTGAGAATTAGCTAAAACTTTAGCTCTGATTACCATTTCTGTAACACCCCTCACCCGGCTTAGGAGTAACTCGACCAAGGAGTGTTAAAATAAGCAAGCACACAAGAATTCACACCATTTAAAACTTTTGAACTCATCCCTATTAGATGAGTTACTTGCCTAACAAGAAACACAATCAATCAACAAGAACATGCTTTTCAGACATTTAAGCTTACCAAATATAGACATAGGCCTCCAAGTATCAATCAAGGAGATATAAACATAGTCTATTATACATATAGGCAATCGAATACTCTCAAGGCAAGATTCAAATTTATTTCAAGACTATTCATGTATGTGCAGCTTTGATCCATTACAAGACAACGTTAAATATGGTTTCAATGTCATGTACATGTCAAGTTAACTAAGCATGATTTTGTAGCATTTTACATTCAAGACAAGGTTACGTATATGTTGGTTACTAGACAAGATCACAATTGTATTCATTCAAATCATATCACCATCAACATGCCTTCAAGCAAGCTTAACATAATCTAGAAATCATGACTAACTTATCATGACCTTAATTACTTGAACTAAAAGCAACCTAATCGACCAAGTGATCAATTCGTATAGAGCATTCAGGAGTTAATAACATAGTGTCCCATTATTAAGCACATTCAAGTATAACTAGATCATGTAACCAAGCTCCATTCTTCATATTCAATAAGTCATGCCTAATTCATTCACATAGCATCTAGATATCATGGCATCAAACATTGCCAACCAAGTCTTTACAAGCTTCTAAAGATCAAGGCCATATATATACAAAATTCAAAAAGAACAAAATGCATGATCTAGCTTAAATATATACATATCTAGGTGCCACCAACTAGGAGAGTTACAAAATAGATTCGAAGTCATACTTCTAACTCTGCTTGTATCTTTCTTCAAGCTCAAGGAAGATAGCTTTAAGATCTCTTTAAACCTGTGGTTTGGGAAGGACGAAAAAAGAGTGATAAGAACATAATGTACTTAGTAAGGTAGCAACTATTTACTAACCAATTATCAAGTTTAGGTAGTCTTAAATCAAGTATAACCTAGCTAAGGTTTGAGTATGTGAAGTTAAGTCTAACATAATGTTTCAAGTGTTTCAAGCCAAGTAGGGAGTCAAGTAGTCATCTATAGCTATTACCATTTATATACATCATCACAAGCACAAGAACATATAACAAAGTCTCAATCTCAAGTAATATACATCATTTCATGCTTCAATACCATTCGAACAATAATTAACAAGAAGGATGTTTCCATTTCAAGTTTGATCGAGTATTAAATCAACACAATAGGCATGCTCAAGCATGTCAATTCAAGTATGGTCACTTTTCAAGTATCATGTAAGCAAGCATATTCAAGGTATCAAGACATGTATCATTTAAGCTTTAAGCCATGTATTTCTTTCTTGCTTATTCATTTTAGATTAGTCCTTGGTGCATAGTTATGTCTAGGTAATCGAGTCACCAACCAAACTGTCGCCAAAACAAGAAACTAGTCATATTCCTCCTACTGTCGCTAGTGACCATAAGACATATCCCTCCTATTGTTGCCAAATAAGGGCTTTGGCCCAGGACCGTAGTCCACCCAATCACAATTTGACTCCGCGGAGTACCTCAGTCTATCGTTTCTGATAGAGATCCATGATTTGAATATTGATTTTGGAAGTGGTTGCAAGGAGCTCTAGGTACTAGAGTTAATCTTAGTACTGCTTTCCACCCTCAGTCTGACGGCTAGTCGAAAAGGGTAACCCAAATCCTAGAAGATATGCTTCGAGCATGCATCATTGATTTTTGAAGCTCTTAGGAGAAATCCCTACCTCTTATCGAGTTTGCCTACAACAACAGTTATCAAGCTTACAGACGATAGAAAGCTTTTTTAATATATGGATATTTTTGGTAAAGTCAATTTTGAAAACTAGAATTTGGAAATTAGACATTTTGGCTAGTGACGAAAATGTAAAGAATGTAAAACTTTTTTAGTGACTGTTTTGAAAAAGGGGTCAAATCTTAGAATCTGTAGGGAGTAATTTTACCAAATGTTTTAATCTGATTTTCCTCTTAATTTGGATATTTTTAAATGTGTTTTAATTAGATAAGTTAAAGGTAACTTAATTAAGGAATGGTGGTTATTTTCTTAAAGCTACTTTTGACATACCTATTTTCTCTTAAAATTTCTTCAGCCAAACACTCTCTTTTGCATCAAAGATTTGAAGTAATGATCTTGATTTCTTAAGCTCTTTATTTCTAATAGATTCTTCAATCTTCAATCTTGTTTTACAAAATCTCATTGAATTCCTTTGTTTTTCATGAGTAAAACATCCAATTGAGAGGAAATACACTCATTGGAGGTATGGTTTGTTCTTTTCCTCTAATGAATGGTTCTTTACTGAATTCCCAAGTATTTGATCCTTGTTTAATATTTTCTAATGAGTTTTAATTATTTAATTATGGAAATTGGTTAAATCAAGGTTTAATTGATGAGATTAAGTGATTTTCGTGTTGGATCTGTTTTGTTGAGTTCTTGATTGGTTTTAATCATAATTCTGATGGTTAGTGATGTTGATAAGTTGGTTTTAACATTGGAATCCTGAAACTAAGTGAATCTCTAATTTCCTAGATTTCTAGTGATGTGTTTTTGGTAAGTTGTTGGAAGTATAAGGATGATATTGAGTTGTTTTTGGATGTTAATTGAATGTAATTGATGGATTAAACCTTTGGGTTTTTGCTGGTTAAGTTTGGAAGGTGTTTGATGTTGATTTGGGTTGTTGCGGAAGGGTTTTTGGATAGGGTTGTTAGGGATTGATGTTGCTGAGTCTTTGAATTCATTTTGATGCATTGAATCCTCTATTTTTTGTATGGTTAAATTAGGGGAGGTCGAACCTCATGCTTGTGGCACCATTTCGGATGCTTTGGAGGATTAGTTCGTATCGGGGAACGAGGTTTTGTGTAGTCGATGAGTGAGAGTGTGAATTTCAGCTTTGAAATGGTTTAAAGGTTATTTTGGGAGTATAAATTTAGCTTGAAACGCTGGTTTAAACTCTGAAGTAAGTATGATGAGATTTCTCCCTCGGTCGTGCTTTGGCGAAATTGTTTTTATGCACTTGTTTTGAGTTACATGGTTCCTATTGTTTAAGCATGTTTTAAGTATGTTTTATACTAGTTTTTGATCATATATTGATAATGGATGTATTGCAATAATGATCCAAGTATGTGGAATACTTGTAATGCATGGTTTAATGCATTGGAAAGTGTTTAGAATGTTGCATATAAAAACAGTGGGGTACATGGTTAATAATGAATTATATTGGCAAGTAATGTAGTTTAAAATGTTATTGGATATAGTTGGACGACCATATGATTGATAGTGCACTATAAAAAATCGCCTCGGGTGCTGAGGGATTTATGTGTATCGAATACTCCACCACGAGTACCCTAACAGTTGAGGGATTATGTGGTGTTGAAAACTGTAACATCCCCTTCTCGGCCTAGTCGAGGACCGGGTCGGAGTGTACTACCGGTGACTGTACGGTGATCGGTGCAATGAATTTCATATAATTGTTAACACTTAATCATTATTATACTTTTCAAAACATTACCAAATATACATATTAGCTCAATTTATCCCATAAGGAACAATGATTAATCGATTAGGGCTAATTTATAACTTCTACAAGTTTTAGGGACTAAAATATAATTTTGCTAATTTAGAGGTCTTTTTCTATAATTTTCTATGCAATAATGAAATTCAATATAATAACAGTAAGCTTGTAAATTTTCGTGTTATTCCAATAACCTTTACCTATCCAATTAGACCATACAACATTTAGTGACCAATCTGCAAACAATGCAAAACTTCAGTCTAAATCTTTTAACTGAATTAACTGCCACTGTATCGATACACCTTGGGGCTATACCAATACAAGTATACATGATTTAAAACCCATTGAATTTGTCAAGTCCCGTTTCGATACAGTTGGGACTGTACTAATACGAGTTGACCAACTTTGACTTGCTAATTATGGTCTTATAATTGTAATAACGGTCATGCCATATCGATACACTTTCACACCGTACCGATACAGAAATTTTCAGTTTCACTTCTAACTTTCATTGACCATTACCCATTTTGATACAGTTGGGGCTATATTGGTATGAGTTCATTAGGGTTAACCTGTTTCGAAACATCCTAACACCGTATTAATGCAATTAAATGCCCAAACCTTACTGCCAAAACCTGTATCGATAATTTAGACCTGTATCGATACGCTATGGTTAACTTGTGCTTTCTCAGGCCAAATATGCAAGGGCATATTGATACAGCTTGACCTGTATCGGTATGCCCTGTATTCTAATGTCAAATTTTGTCTGGTTTTAGTCCATTTGACCCAGTAATCAATGTCCAAATGCAATGAAACTTTACTGGAAATATTTTCATACTATAATCTACTTGCATTCCAAATTTTAGAGTTATTCGAGTCCATTTACTAGGATTTCACCTTTAGGAGTCAACTCTGCATTTTTAGTCACTTTTAGCATCACTTAAAAGTCATTTTAGGACCATTTAGCCTTATACAAAGCATAAGCAATACATACACATCCAAAGTGCAATGGGTGACTATTCTAGCTACTTTGCCACCATTCTAGGAGTTTATAAGGACAAAGTACTTTACTCTAGCTTGCTTGTGACTTGTCAATCTCCCGACTTCTCCTATCTCGATCCAACAACTCGTTCAACCTGAAATGCATGAGATGAAATGCATTAGGCATAATTTGCCTAGTGAGGTAGTCACAACTAAAACTCTTTAACAATGAAATGCATTCCAAATCATATCTTGACAATAACAATGTAATGAGCCAATAGTAGCAATGGAATGTTCATGTTCAATAGCATTAAGTCCACAATTGAACAATAATCCTTGGATCGATTTAGAATAGTGGATACATGAATTCCTATGCCTCGCCAAATCAATGAATGGTCTAGTCTCTCTGCCTCGCCAATATGACCAACATCACAATGCATCCCTCCGCCTCACCAAATCAATATAGGCTGTAGCCCAAGGACCGTAGTCTACTCATACACTAAGCTCATGAATTCTATGGCATGCCCATTGGTTCCAAAGTCCTTTCGAATCCAAGGTCTGGTGACAATATCAATGATCGATGTTCAATAGAAATGACAATACTCAATATATTCAACGATTTTATCAATGAGCAATGTTTTAATATCGATGTCCTATAACAATATCAATGACATTATCAATGATCTCAATGACGATATCAATAGCCGGTGATTCATTTGCAATGTTTCGATGACAATAAGAATATTGACACCAATAATCCATGACAATGGCAATGTCATTGCTCTATAATCAATATCCTATATTTCCATGATTCAATGATGATGACAATGTTAATGACATTAACAATACTCAATAAAAATGATGATATCTATGTTCGATGTTCATTAACAATGACCATAGCAATGACAATGCTCAATACTCGATATGATAACTTACCGATGCTTACCACAATATTCGCTAAGTTGTTTAATGCAATAATCCTTAGCGATGAGGTTAGCAATGAAAATTTCATTAACAACAAAATCAGGAAAGGCGCCTAGCCTAATCTTGAGACTCTGACTACACTCACCTTGATAATCTAAAGCTTCTATGGATCTCGAATAGCAATCTCCTTGTTCCTAGCTTTCGGTGAAGATGATGGGTTTTCCCTTTCAACTTCTCGAGCTAGGTAAACAATAGGACTGCGTTAGAATCAATATTACGATATTGAAATCAATATAAGGATATCAAAATCAATATCTAAACTCAATATATATATAGTATCTATGAATTATCCATTGATAGAAAAACCTAGCTTGAGACTACTTTAAAATCCTCCATGGATTTCAACAATTGTTTGGGAGATTAAGCTTACTTGTAACATCCTAATTTGTAAATTATAAGTAGTGACATGGTACATTTTTTTGAAAGACAAATTAAGCAATTAGTTAAAACATTTAAAGGGCCGAATTGAACCTTTTAGAAATTATAAGTCATAGTCATAAAGGACTAAGTTGCTTAAAATGCAAATACTAGTGTTGCATGGTAAACTTAAAAGATGTTTGGGTTTTGACGATGTGGCACCATTGTATGAGAACATGTGGATTATAATCACTATGGGAGACAAACAAATAGATAAAGGTTGTCTTCATTTGTTCTCATACCCAAAATTGGAAATTTAGAGAGAATAGATGAGTGTTTTCAATTGAAACATTTTGCTTGAGCTTCAGTCATTTTTGGGCGTTCATAATTCTTGCATGTTGGAAGAGGGGTAAGTTCTTGTATTTTTTTTTGAATTATGGTAACAACAGCTTGATAATTGTTTGTAGTTAGAGTAATTGTAATGACTAGAAATGTTTGGAGATTGCTGGAATTACAGGTAATGGAAGTGTATAGATAGAACCAAGTATTAAAAAAATCTTTGAAGTTGTATTGTTTGATGTGTGAATAGAATGAAACTGTATTGAATTGTTGTGTTTTGTAGACTGTTTAAACCTTGAATTAGTGCCCAGAAGTTAGTTCCTTAATGCTAAGAATGTACATTGACATATATGAAATGTTATAAGATTGAATTGAGAAGCTGGAAACTGTTTTGGTTAATGATAACTCGGAGTGAAATTGTTCTAAAGTTGAACTGTAAAATGTGATTCGTTAGAATGTAGTGCAATGCTGAAAATTCTGGAATTTAGGCAATGAACTTGAATGGATAGAATTGAGTATTAATCAAAACTGTCTAAAGCTGCCATGTTCAATTATGGCATGATATGGAACTGTTTGAATCTTTGATGTAGTGTAGGTTATTTTAAACTTGAATCTGGTGACCATATATTGAGTTGTCATAAAAAAGATGTTTTTGGAACCTTAAGGAAATAGGGGAAAGGTCGGGATGGACCTTGATAACAATTTAAGTGACTTAATTACGAAAGAAAAATTGTTGTGCTAAGCAGAACAATTCAGGACTGTTCTATAGAGTTCAAAGTGATTAAGAACTTGATCGAGGCAAATCAAATGTTATTAACAACTTAAGGCTTGTAAATTAGATTATCAATGAAAGAATGTTGTAATTTTGTTAGAAAAATTGTATTTGGATAGTCTGGAAAGCTTTGAAATGCTTGGGTTGACAAATAAGGGCAGTCTTAAATTAAAAAGCAATAATGGAAACTGTTTGGATTGTTGAAATGATATGCGAACTAAATTGTCAAGGGTTGACAAATAAGGGCAGTCTTGATATTGCTTTATTATCTAGACAAAAAGGAGGTTGATCAAGGAGAGGATAGGCAAAAGGGCATTGTGATTCATGATCAAGCTTAGCTTGGAGCACTTGTGAGTGTGACTATGTTTTAATTAAGCATAGATTGTTGTTTTAGTTAAATTACTCGATTGTATTATGAGGCTTAAGATGCCTATGCTTGCTTGGAGATGCCAATGCTTAGTAAGGTGACTATATTCAGGTATGTAAGGACAATCATTTATGTAAATTAAGAAACGGATATGTATTGGTTGTTTATAATGCAAAATGCGGCATCTTGTGCACGTGACTAAATATTCGAAGGGCTTAGGAGTATATGAGTGAATGTTTGAAAAGATTAAATGTCCCAATGGTACATGCTACCATTGCCTGATGTTGTTTGTTTCAAAGGATTAAGTACTTCAATGGTATATGGTGTCATTGCTTGATATTGCTTAATTGGAAAGATTATATGTTACAATGGTATATGATTCCACCATGGCCTGATGTTGTTTGTTTCAAAGGATTAAGTACTTCAATGGTATATGGTGCCATTGCTTGATATTGCTTAATTGGAAAGATTATATGTTACAATGGTATATGATTCCATTGCCTGATTTTGCTTGGTTAGAATACTTATATGATTCAATGGTACATATTACCATTTCCTGATAAGGTCTGATTGAAAGGTTTATATGATTCAATGGTACCTGTTACCATTGCCTGATAGTGTTCAATTTTTGATGCTCTTCAGACTTTAATTAGTCTTATCCGGATCATATAATTTAGGTTGCTTGTAATAGATTGGATTAGGAAACTGAACAACTCTAATTGATGCTTGATGAAGTATTCTCGTTAGAAATATGCTATTGCTATGTTATAATTGCGCTTAAAATAAGCTTTTTGCTAAGAAATGTTGAGATCATGTATTCACCTTACTATTGATTAAAATTTCGAAGCTAGCAAGCTAATTACTCACCCTGATTATGGTACAGGAAAAACTGATTGTTGATCAAGCTTTGGAAGAATTTTTGCAAGGTCACCAAGGGCATCAAAAGTATGTTTTTGTTTGTTAAGTTAACGTCTAGAAGATGGCACTAGTTGGGATGTTAGGCTATAGTACTTGTCTCTTTTAATGGGTTGTAACTAGCAACTTATTAAGCGCTAGTAAATATATACATACATATCCACACTTATGTGTTTGGCTTATTGTGCTTCTTGGTGATAATTTTCGTTTGATTGTCTTGGTTGCTGCATTTGATTGACTTAGATGATATCATACATTTGGTGATAATTTTAAGATGTTAATATATGGTTGTAAGAGTTGTGTGTGATTTTGACATGTGAATATCTATTGAGTCGAGATTTAAATCGAGCATGGCATGTTTAGCTTATCAACAAATACATTTGGTAGTCACTTTGCCTTTATAGAAAACTCTGTTAAATCATAATGTTAGAAAAGTCTTGAATCTATTATGTACATAAATAGCTTATAATCTTTAATTTGATATGTCATGTACATTTGTGTTCCTATTCAAGTATCATAACCTAAAATGTTTACTATACATGTTTTTCACTTTTTGTTAGGTGTAAAATTTTAGTAGGGTCATATGTTTCTTATCTTCAATTCCCTTGTTTGAAGTGTGATATCCTTGATGCTTCATGATTATCCGTTCAAATGTGTGTGCTCTAGAGGCCCTATCTTGAGTTCTTTTGTTCTTCGATAACTATCTTGTTAGTCAAGTTAGTTTATTTCTTCCTAGATCAATACTATCTTCTAGGCATGGGGTTGGGGTATTACAATTTGGTATCAGAGCTAAAGTTTAGTCGATCCTAGGACTAAACCAGTTTAAGTTGTGTTATATGTTGTTTAAGTGCCACCTAAGAGTTGAATTGAATTGTGCATGTGACCTTGTTTGATGGAATCTTCCTTAAATGCTAATTTCAGGTGTCTAAGACACATCTGGGTCGGGATAGAGATAGCCCGGTTGGTTTCTCCAATGAAGGAAGGAGTATAAGATTGGGTCAGGAGCAAGTAGACCCTCAAAAGGATGTAGAACCCCAGCCTGAAGCTCCACAAGTTAATCAAATCCAAAAAGAATGCCTTCTCAGCATGACTGAGGTGTTCAATCAATTTTTTACTAACCTGAAGCGGAATGATCCTCCTGCACCCGTAGGGATTCAATCAAGGGCCCCAATTGATAAATTGGCTCAACATCGAGCTTATACGTTCGCGGGATCTGATGAAGAGAATCCGAAAGCAGCAGAATACTGGTTGGAAACTACTATTAGAATTTTAACCAAACAACTTCAGTGTTCTGATGAACATAAATTGGAATGTGTTGTGGCTTTACTTGCTGATGAAGCTTTGAATTGGTGGGAAACTACAATCCTCACCGCCCCTAAAGACTCTGTCACTTGGGAATTCTTTCTAAAAGAATTTCAGAAAAAGTATGTGAACGAACAATATCTAGCCGAAAGAAGAAGACGTTTCTTGCATCTAAAGCAAGGTGGTAGACCCATAGAACAATATGTTAGTGATTTTTGCAAATATTGCAAGTATGGGTCTGAATACATTAAGAAAGAGGAAGATAAATGCAGAATGTTCATAGAAGGACTGAGTGATTGTAACGTCCTCAACCCGGCTCAAAAGAAATCCAGAGTTAAGAACGTTACTACAGAGCAAACCGAAATCGGAACCAAAAATTTTCAAATTTCTTTTTAACTTAATCATAGACAAACAAGATAGTTGCTTAACACTTATAACTTTCTTGGATTCTACTTCCTTTGAAGTATTAATCATTATGAACATAGATTCAACCATAATCAATTAGCTACGCATTATAGTCACTTGATCACATTTTATTTCCAATCACATCCCATACAATTGGCATATTTGATTGACCTTGCTATGACAGTCGGAAATTAATTTATACATACATGGCAATTCGATTATACAACACTATACTCTAATAGATAATACAATGATTTACTGATTTGTTCTGTTAGTCGAAGACCCAATTGTACATAATATCAGGATAGGTCAAGACCTATAAATCGAATATTATACCTTTATAATTTGTCCTTCAAGTATTTATTCGAAAAGTTCATACACAATAATGCTCACATTATAATATTACACATTAAAGGATTATACAATAAATAAAATACATTTCGTATAATAGACAAGTATTGTGCCACCATTCTAGGAGTAAACTATCTAAGGTAGCTTCCAACTCTACAAGAGCTTCAAACCAAGACTTGTAATTCTCAACCACAATAGAAATAAGCACACTTCATTATCCTGCATGACATGGAATGCATTAGGCTTACCTAGCCTGAGTGAGGTAGTAATATCAAAGCATTTATACATAAATCTTAAAGACTCATGCATCCAGTTACACGAACATATATTAATGCATGTTGTCATTGTCTTAACTTAGCTTATAGATTTTATACTATACAGTAGCTTATCCAAGTTTCCTTTTACAATAAATTGATCTTGTTAAGATCAACTTAGCCCCATTGAAATCTTCTTGAGACTTGGTAATTATTCATAAATTTTAGATTCTTTATTAACAATGACAAAGCTTTCAAAGTTGACAGAGCTACTCGAAGCTTTCAGATCTTTTAGGGATTGTCAAAGCTTTCATCCTTTCTTTTAGAATTTGCAGAGCTTATCGGGGCCTTCGGGGCTTTCCCAAATGCTATCAATATTTTTTTTGTATTCTTATTTGTTTTCTTATTAAGTTCGGATCTTTCACTTGTTTGCCTTGGATCACTATTGGTGATGAATAACATTACTTCAGGCGATACTTAGATCATACCACATAGCAGGGGTTAATATCGAAACATATTAAGAGGGTGTCCCCTAAGTATTTGCTTAAACAAGAGTACTAGAGGTACTAAAAGATCATTTGATTTTAATAACAAGATACAGTAGTCTAACATCTCAGGCATCATCCAATAGATCCAAGGTCTTCCATTTTCAAAGGCAACTTATATATTTTATCTTAGTTTGTCATTCGGGAAGTTGCTTGTTGTACAATTAACTTTGCTTTCAATGTTAACAGGGATTACTTAAGCTATAATTAACCTTGCTTATCTCTTTGTTTCAATAACTTATAACATCATTCAAGCTTCTTTACTTCTTAACTCCTTAGAGTTAACTAATTAGTCATTCGTTGTAAATCTTACTGCCATTAGTTACTAAGTTAGTCCAGGTTTATTACAAGTACACAATTCTTATCAATATCAAGGGCATTCCATAGCCAATCATTCAAGCATAGCAAGGCATTTTAAACACAACAATTGCAATATCCTTCAAAACAAAACATGAATGCCATGCTATGAATGTATGCTCATCATCAATTAGCTCTATTTGAGCCTTTTTCACAATGTGTATGTAATGCATCTCATTCATAATCTTAATAAATTAAACATCGAGATAACTCTGCGTTGCCCTAGACTCAAGTGAGTACACTCACCTGTTATCCCAACATTATGGGATACCTGAATCACAAATAATCCTAGCTCCCAATCGACTTCTTTTAATGTCCCATAGCAAGGTGCGTACCTCACAAGAATAACACATCATTAAAAACTAATTTGATTCATTCTATATACAAAATAGTCCCCTAATCGCATGTAAACAAATAAACAAGAAAAACAGTCCATGACATGTTCAATTAAACTCAAAACAGTCCATTAATCACATGTATACAAATACACAAGCAAAACAGTCCATGACATGTTCAATTATACTCAAAACAGTCCATTATACTTGTTTATACACACAAAACAGTCCAGATTTGCATACATATGTGTTTTATACTCAAAACAGTCCACTATTTAATTATCATGCCAGAACAGTCCATGTAAACATGTATATACAATCCAGGGCAGCATTACATATGTGTACAATTTACACACTCAAAACAGTTTATGTAAACATGTATATACCATCTAGGGCAGCAATATATACATGTATATTTTATACACTAAAACAGACCAACATTAGCATGTATACACATTTCGGGGCAGCAATACATACATGTGTATTTTATACACTAAAACAGTCCAGCATTAGCATGTATACACATTTCGGGGCAGCAATACATACATATATATTTTATACACTAAAACAGTCCAGCATTAGCATGTATACACATTTCGGGGAAGCAATACATACATGTGTATTTTATACACTAAAACAGTCCAGCATTAGCATGTATACACATTTCGGGGCAGCAATACATAGATGTATATTTTATACACTAAAACAGTCCAGCATTAGCATGTATACACATTTCGGGGCAGCAATACATACATGTGTATTTTATACACTAAAAAAGTCAAACATTAGCATGTATACACATTTCGGAGCAACAATACATACATGTGTATCATTCAGGTAACTTAACATTTCACAACATGATTCATTTCCTCAACTAGTCCATTTTCATACATGTATATAAAATTCTGGGCAGATTTAACATGTACAAATCATCCCTTCAAAACAGTCCATTTTCATACATGTATACACAATTCTCATAAACTCAAAACAGAGCAGCCACATTCACATACAAAACAGTCCACTACATGATCATGTATGTTTAAAACAGGGAAAATATGATCATACACATGTAGGTTCAGCAAAACAGTCCAAAAATTCACATATATATACATAAAATTCAAGGCAGCTTACATGCTTTTCTACATGCCAAAACAGTCCAGAAATTCACACATATATATACATACAATTCAAGGCAGCTTACATGCTTTTCTACATGCCAAAACAGTCCAGAAATTCACATATATGTATACATACAATTGAAGGCAGCTTACATGCTTTTCTACATGCCAAAACAGTCAGAAATTCACATATATGTATACATACAATTGAAGGCAGCTTACATGCTTTTCCACATGCCAAAACAGTCCAGAAATTCACATATATGTATACATAAAATTCAAGGCAGCTTACATGTTTTTCTACATGCCAAAACAGTTTAGAAATTCACATATATGTATACATACAATTGAAGGCAGCTTACATGCCAAAATAGTCCAGAATTCACATATATGTATACATACAATTCAGGGCAGCTTACATGCTTTTCTACATGCCAAAATTGTCCAGAAATTCACATATATGTATACATACAATTCAAGGCAGCTTACATGCTTTTCTACATGCCAAAACAGTCCAGAAATTCACGTATATGTATACATACAATTCAAGGCAGCTTACATGCTTTTCCAAATGCCAAAACAGTCCACAAATTTCCAGATTTAAACAAAACAGCCCTTGTCACATGTGTACACATTCAAACACCATAAAACAAATCATCACACCCATATACATTCACATTGTGATCAAAGCAGTCCCATAGAGCCTTCAATCATTCAAAAAAGGGAAACTTATCAATCAATATACTTGAACAACTCTAAAAATCTTGTTATCTACTTTGAATATTCAGTCTAAGCTAACAATGCATGAATTTTGGTTGGCTTCTAAATTTAAATAGAATTAAAAATGAAGAAGATAACAATCACATTCTTCCATGAGCTAATCAAGTTAAACCCCAAGAATTTGAACCAGAATTTTAAAGCCTCCTTCACCTATTACTATAGCTAGCAACCCTCTTTCTTTCTCCCTCCCCAAAATCGTTTTTTCAGCCAAGTGAGAAAGATGAGAACATTTACATAATTGTTCTCCCACTTGGCAGATTCCACCCTTCAAAATCATTCCTCTAGATGACATGTGTAAAGACCACACATTTTGGGTGGTTTAACATGCAATCCTCCTAAATTAAAAGGCTTCTTTTTTAATACTTTAATTAAACTACATAATTCTTCTATTCTTTTATTTTGGTCCCACTCCTAATTAGAAAACAAATGGTCCAAGACATCCTTAGATCAAAATAAGTTACTACAACTTTGTCATATACTACTAAGCCATAATTTGGGGTGTTACAGTGATGAGTTGAGCCCGATGTTTATGACTCTTGGAATAACTAATTTTCAAGACTTGGTGAACCGAGTGATTGCCACCGAGTCTAGGATGAAAGCAGCTGATAAAAAGGGATAATTTTTCTAAGAAAAACAAGAGGCCACAGAATGATGGCAAGTCTCAGTGGCCTTTCAAGAAGCCAAAAATCAAGGAAGGGATTCCTCAAACTATGTTGCTTCTCCAAGGGTTAACTTCATCCTGAAGCCTCAAACAATAATCAAATCCTATGCACCATCAATCTCTATCAATAGCTCAAGAAATTCTGGCAAAGATCCACAGACTAGACATTGCAATATTTGTCAAAATTATCATTCTGGTCAATGCAGAAAGTAGTCAAATGCATGTTTCTGGTGTGGAAGCCCAGATCATTATGTTTGTGATTGTCCTCAAACCTTGGAGAAATCTTTGGCTAAAGTGGCCTCTAACTCAAATCAATTCCCATCTCCTAGGAGCAAGGGGCCGAAACAAACATATTCAGGAAACTAGGGGAGAATTCGAGGCCAAGCACCTTCTACCACTCATCAAGAGTCTCGGGCCCCTACTTGAGTGTATCACATCCAAAACCGTGATGATGAAGAGGCGCCTGATGTAATAGCATGTACCGTTGAGTTAAATAATGAATCTGTTTGTGAAATTGAATCTAAATTCTAAAAATGTTAATCAAGGACTGGTAGTTTCAAATCCTATAGGAAGAGTTATGACCATAAATCTCATTTGTAGAAATTGCCCCCTATACATCCAAAACATTCCTTTCCCTTTTGATCTGTATGTACTACCCCTTTTTGAATTTGATTTAATTTTTGGATTAGACTGGTTAGGAAAACACCAGCCTTAGGTAGATTGTCAAAAGAGGAAACTATATTTAAAGGGTTTGGGAAAGTAATCGATATCCCTAATTGATCAAAAGCTCAAAAACCTGAATGCCCTATTATCTAATATGCTTGGGAATGTGAAAACCGAGCCTAATATAAATTCAATTCTCACTGTATCTGAATTCCTCAATGTTTTTTTCCTAAGGAACTTCCGGGGCTGCCACCGACTCGAGAAGTGGAGTTCAAAATCGAAATTCAACTAGGAACCGTTGCAAGAATTGCAAGACAAGGGATTCATTCGACCAAGCTCATCTCCGTGGGGAGCCCCGATACTCTTTGTCAAGAAGAAAGACGGGTCAATGAGATTCTGCATAGATTACTGACAACTTAATCAAGTTATGATTAAGAATAACTACCCTCTTCCAAGAATTGAAGATTTGTTTGATCAATTGAAGGGTGCTTTGGTATTTTCCAAGATCGACCTTAGATCTGGATACTACCAAATGAAGGTTAAAGAATCTAACATACCTAAAACCACTTTTAGAACTCGATATGGTCACTACGAGTTCCTAGTGATGCCATTTGGTCTGACAAATGCCCCTGTCGCATTTATGGATCTCGTAAACTGAGTTTTTAAACTCTATTTAGATAAGTTTGTCATGGTCTTCATTGACGACATCCTTATCTACTCGAAAGATGAGGTTGAACATTCAAAGCATCTCAGAATTGTGTTACAAACTCTTAGAGATAATCAACTCTATGCCAAATTCAACAAATGTGAATTTTGGTTGCCCAAAGTATCTTTTCTTGGACATGTAATTTCGGCCTCTGGAATTAAGGTTGATCCGAAAAAGATTCAATTGGTGATTGAATGGAGATCTCTGAGGAATGTTAGTGAAGTTTGAAGTTTCCTTGGCTTAGCTGGATATTATCGAAGGTTTGTTAGAGGATCTTTTATTTTGGCCGCACCCCTAACTAGGCTACTTTGTAAAGATGTGCCATTCATATGGTCTGAAGAGCAGCAAAGAATCTTTGACCAATTGAATAAAGTACTTACTCGAGCTCCAGTGTTAACTCAACCGGAACCGGGGAAAGAATTTGCAGTGTTCATTGATGCTTCTCACTTGGAGTCGGGGTGTGTTTTAATGCAAAGAGGTAAAGTGGTAGCATACGCTTCCCGACAATTAAAATCTCATGAACTGAATTACCCGACCCATGATTTAGAACTTGCTATAGTAATCTTTGCTTTAAAGATATGGAGACATTATTTGTATGGAGAAAAGTGTTACCTTTTCATCGATCACAAAATCTTGAAATACCTCCTCACTCAAAAGGAACTCAATCATAGACAAAGACGTTGGATCGAGCTACTTAAAGACTATGATATAATCATAGATTACTACCCAGGGAAGGCTAATGTTGTGGCTGATGCACTCAGTCGCCAACATACGTGTGGTCAGTAATTGATTGAACCAAAACTCCCCTTTTTCCTATTTGAAATCTATATAGATATCACCTAATGTTACCTTGCAAATGTTTGTAGCCTTATCCTCCAACAATGCTTGCCTTCGAATGGGTAAGAAGCAAGGGACCTTGGCTTCTATTCGAATTCACTGATATATTATAAAGAATTCGATCGTTAAAACAGTCAGATTATGAATTACAAGGAATTAAGCTCAAGCTTGATAGAAGTACTGAATCAGATTTTTGTTCTAAAGGAAGATGGATTACTTTATTTTTGAAACAGGGTGTGTATTCCCAATGATTAAAATTTAAGAAGGGAAATCCTTCAAGAAGCTCACAATAGTTCTTTCTCAATACATCCCGGATCAGTAAAGATGTATAAAGATCTGAAGAGTCTCTATTGGTGGCCTAGAATGAAATCTTCTATAAAAGACTTTGTATCTAAATGTTTGGTTTGTCAGAAGGTGAAGGCAGAACATCAGGTTCCTTCGGGATTGCTTTAGCCTATTGAAATTCTGCTTCGGAAATTGGAGCAAATAACAATGGACTTTGCTAGTGGATTGCCTTTATCACCGAAGAAGAATGATGCAATATGGGTGATTATGGATGGGTTCTCAAAGTCGGCTCATTTTCTTGTTGTTCGAATAAACATGAGCCTGGATCAGCTAGCTGAACTATACATTCGAGAGGTTCTCAGGCTACATGGTATTCCTACGTCAATAATTTCTGATCGGGACCCTAGGTTTACTTCCAGATTCTGGAAATCTCTGCATAAAGCTCTTGGAACTAAAGTCAATCTCAGTACCGCCTTCCACCCTCAATCAGATGGCCAGTCTGAAAGAGTTATACAAGTGTAAGAACACATGTTACGAGCTTGTATAATCGATTTTAGGAAGAATTGGGAGAAAGCTTTACCCTTGACGGAATTCTCATACAACAATAGCTACCAATCTTCTATTCAAATAGCCCCCTTTGAAGCCCTTTATGGAAGAAAATGTAAAACCCCACTATGTTGGTCAGAGTTATGGAAGAATAAAGCTTTAGGACCCCAATTGCTGTGAGAAACAGAAGAACAAGTGCAGATTATTTGCAATCGTTTGAGAGAAGCTTTCGATCGACAGAAAGCTTATGCCGATCGTAAGAGACGGGATATTCAATATGATGTGGGAGATATAGTGTTTCTCAAGGTATCTCCATGGAAGAAAGTATTCAGATTCGGTAAGAAAGGAAAACTTAGTCCTCGGTTTATAGGACCTTTTGAGATAATAGAAAAGATTGGCCCTGTTGCTTATCGGTTGGACCTTCCAGAAGAATTCAACAAAATACACAATGTGTTTCATGTATCGATGCTACGTAGCTATCGATCTAATCCTTCTCACATCCTTGAGCCGGATGAAGTTGAATTGAATTAGGATTTATCCTACGAGGAAGAGCCAATCCAAATTCTTGATCACGAAAGTAGAAGGCTTCGAAACAAAACGATCTCCCTTGTCAAAGTCTTATGGAGAAATCACGGGAGTAAAGAAACTACTTGGGAATATGAATCTATCATGAGAGAGCAATCTCCACAACTATTCTCTTCAGGTAAAAATTCGACGACAATTTTCCTTAAGGGGGGATTTGTAACATCCTAATTTGTAAATTATAAGCAGTGACATGGTACATTTTTTTTTTTGAAAGACAAATTAAGCAATTAGTTAAAACATTTAAGGGGCCGAATTGAACCTTTTAGAAATTAGAAGTCATAGTCATAAAGGACTAAGTTGCTTAAAATGCAAATACTAGTGTTGCATGGTAAACTTAAAAGATGTTTGGGTTTAGACGATATGGCACCATTGTATGAGAACATGTGGATTATAATCACTATGGGAGACAAACAAATAGACGAAGGTTGTCTTCATTTGTTCTCATACCCGAAATTGGAAATTTAGAGAGAATAGAGGAGTGTTTTCAATTGAAACATTTTGCTTGAGCTTCGGTCATTTTTGGGAGTTCATAATTCTTGCATGTTGGAAGAGGGGTAAGTTCTTGTATTCTTTTTTTTTTTTTGAATTGTGGTAACAACGAGCTTGATAATTGTTTGTAGTTAGAGTAATTGTAATGACTAGAAATGTTTGGAGATTGCTGGAATTACAAGTAATGGAATTGTATAGATAGAACCAAGTATTAAACAAATCTTTGAAGTTGTCTTGTTTGATGTGTGAATAGAACGAAACTATATTGAATCGCTGTGTTTTGCAGATTGTTTAAACCTTGAATTAGTGGCCAGAAGTTAGTTCCTTAATGCTAAGAATGTACATTGACATATATGAAATGTTATAAGATTGAATTGAGAAACTGGAAACTGTTTGGTTAATGATAACTAAGTGAAATTGTTCTAAAGCTGAACTGTAAAATGTTATTCGTTATAATGTAGGGCAATGCTGGAAATTCTGGAATTTAGGCTATGAACTTGAATGGATAGAATTGAGTATTAATCAAAACTATCTAAAGCTGCCCTTTTCGATTATGGAATGATATGGAACTGTTTGAATCTTTGATGTAGTGTAGGTTGTTTTAAACTTGAATCTGGTGACCAGATATTGAGTTGTTATAAAAAAAGGTGTTTTTGGAACCTTAAGGAAATAGGGGAAAGGTCGGGATGGGCCTTGATAACAATTTAAGTGATTTAATCAAGCAAGAAAAACTGTCCAATGGTGGTCTAGGGAGCATTCAGTCAATGCTTAAGGAGAAATCATTTTCTTCCTCCTTGAATTGTTAATCGAACATGGGCAGATATTGAGAAAAGAAATTTTAAGCCATTGAAGGAAGAAAATGTAGCAAGAACATGAGTTTTTCCATGTGATTGAATCAATGAAGGTAAAGAAATTCTTCCTCCTATCCTTGCATGCTTGTTTGATTATTAAATTTTGTAGATTCTATGGATTTGTTGGTATGGGTAATTCTTACCGTTAAGATGTAAAGGTTTTGATTGAAATGAGTGTGAATATGGGTGCTTAAGGGTGTCAAAAACATGAATGAAGTTTAGGGTAGGTGACCACCATTCAGTTGTTAGGATGAATTCTTGTTAAATCGAACCTTTGGTTGTTTGAATTCATGCTTGAGTCGATTTAATTATTGTGTAAGGTTGCTGTGTAATTGAAATTTCAAATGATAGAGGAATGATACTAGAATTATTGAGCAGAAACTAGTTTCGAATGAAGCTATGAAATAATTAAGAAAATTAGACAACTGGTTCGAGGTGATCATTTTGACTATTAATGTTGTTAGACTGCTCTATATATATATATATATATTCGACCTTAAAATTAATTGCTTTCATGTGCTTGATAGTTAGAGTGTAGAGAATTATGTTAGAAGGATGCATTTATTTGTAAGGGCAGTCTTGTTTAAGTACAGACCTAAGATGACAGTTTTGAAATGCTTTAATATACCATATCTGTTTCGAAACTGTTTTCAGTATATATATATATATTTAATCTCGTGACTATTTGAACTAATAAATAAAGAGTGTATAAACCGAGCAACTTTAGGGACTGATTTATATGGATTTAAAAATTGGTAACATACTGCTAAATGAGTAAAATGTATCAAATGGCAAGCTGCCCTGTTTTATGCATGTGAGCAGTTTAGTGGACTGTTTAAGGTAATCGAATATTGGAGCCTATAAACTGTCCAGTTTATGGTGTTTTAAAATTGAATTGGACTGATTTAAAGGATTGAATGTAGGTGTATGCTAAAGTGTCCTGTTTTTGGTGGTCTTATGAATAAAAGTGGACTGTGTCGATTTACTAGTAATACACAGGGAAATGTAAAATTGTTTTGTTTACACAAGATGTATAATAGGACTGAATTGGAATGTGTATTGTATGTAAGATATAAGGAGACTGTTTTGAACAATTAAGAAGTTGTGTATACTGTTTTAAAGGGATTAAGTAAGTACATATGCATATATGGGGTTGTTCTACACCTAGTTAGATGTTTTAAGGATTGTTTTGATGTGTATAAGTGTATGCTGCTCTGTTTCGTGATAATTTAGGATTAGAGTGGACTGTTTTGAGTACTTTGAAAGCATGTTGGATTGATTGAGTAAAACAAGTGTATATAACTAATTTGGGACTGATTTAATGGTAAAGAAAATCATGGACAATCTTGATCATGAATATGGAAATTCTAGTAATTAAGGGCTGTTTTGTTTATAAGTTAATAAATTTGGAGTTTAATTTGATGTATGTAAAAATGTATGCCTTGAGTGTGTATAAGTATGATTAATATTGAAATACTCTGTTAGTGTGTATGTAAGTGATAAAAGCTAGAGAAGGGCTGTTCTTATACTTCTAAGGATGTTAAAGGGGTCGTTTTGCACACAAACAAAACTGTTTTAGAAATCTGCGTTAGAGGTAACTTTGAAAAATTACTATAAATTGTACTGGTGAAATTAGATCCTATAATTTATGTGGTTGAAAATATTGTCATGTCTAGTTTCATTTAAAACAAACGAAACTGAATTTCGAGTTTTATAACAGCTTGTAGAGACAATTGTTCAAGTCAGTGTAAACTATCTGGTGGCAGAATTAGGTGTGTCTTTAGATTAAAAACTGTATTGATTCATAAGGATTAAAAATGCAAGGCCTATATTTTTAGAAAGCTAGTTGAGTCAGCCTTCCAGCGGTGTAAACGGTTCGAAATTCCGATCTACAGATTGGAAGTTATGAAAGTTTAACTGAGTACTGCGCAGTCTGCCCGGCAGTAGCAACCATATAAGATATTTAGAAAATATCATGGAAAAACATGAATGTAAGAGGACTGTTTTGATAATGTTAAAGTGTGTATATGTATTACATGTGTTGTTCTACCTATACATGATCATCTAGGGACTGTTTTAATAAGTTATGGGCTGTTTTGATGTTATTGAGTGCACCTGC
The DNA here is from genome assembly GCA_019671005.1 of Hibiscus mutabilis. NCBI lineage: Eukaryota > Viridiplantae > Streptophyta > Magnoliopsida > Malvales > Malvaceae > Hibiscus > Hibiscus mutabilis. The sequence goes on along the minus strand of CM033721.1, from coordinate 41,965,444 downwards.
TTGAATTGGACAGTTTTGAATGTATATAATTACATTTAGGGGGCTGTTATTGTAAGGATTTTGTTTAGACTGGTATTAATGATTTGTTATTCCTGTTTTGAGGTACTTTTGGTGATATGGAATGATATGGAAGGGAGTGGTGAAAAGAAGCATAGGATAGGGGATCGGGTATTCCATAATGTTGGAATATAAGGTGAGTGTAGTCACTTGAGCCTCGGGTAACACAGAGCTATCCCGATGTTTAATTTATTAAGATTATGTATTGATTGGTTGTGAATGAATTGCATAACATGTACATTGTGTAAAAAGGCTCAAATAGAGCTAATTGTGGATGAGCATACATTCATAGCATGGCATTCATGTTTAGATTTGAACAATGTTGTATTTTTATGTTTAAATGCCTAGTTATGCTTGAATAATTGTTTATGGAATTTCCATGATGTAGAGATGACTTGTGTATTTGTTGAAAAGCTTGGAATAACATAACCACTAATCAATGATAGTAAGGTCCTCAATAAAGATTGACTAGTTAACTCTAAGGAGTTAAAGAGTAAGGAAGCTTGAATTGTATAATAAGTTATTGAAATAAGAAAACAAGCTAGGTTACTTGTAACCTAAGACATCTATATTAACTTTAAAAGTAAAGTTACTTGTACAATAAGCAACTTCCTGAATGACAAAACTAAGATAAAACATATAAGTTGCCCCTGTAAATGGAAGACCTTGGATATATTGATTGATTCCTGAAATGTTTGGACTAAGGTCCCTTGTTATTAAGATCGAATGATCTTTTAGTACCTCTGGTACTCTTTTTTAAGCAATTGCTTAGGGGACGCCCTCTTGATATGTTTCGATATTAGCCTTTGCTATGTGCTCTGAGCTAAGTATCGCCAGAACTAATGTTATTCATCACCAATAGTGATCCAAGGAAAACCTGTAAACGATATGAAATGATGTATTAAGCCAAGAATTCAAAAGAGATACGATCAAGCACTTTATGTGGTAGCTTATAGTAAGCCTGGTATTTGATAACTCATGGTGAGCTCGGTAATGAATAGCTCGTGGAGAGCCTTGTAGTTAATAAATCTTGAGGAACACAAATGACTCCTATTGGAGTACAAACGATCAGTTCAAGTCTAAGTTTAGAGTAATACTTCAAGGAATAATTCTTAAAGGAACTTTTAATAAACAAGGAAATATTAAGCTAACATAACTTGCAAGAAGGTCCTTGTATGGTCATAGTCTCGAAATGTTTGGTTCCTTACAAGCATTGTTTATTATTGTACATTACTTGTTATTACTACCTCACATAGGCTATATAAGCCTAATGCATCTCATATTCATGCATTGCAGGTAAGCTGAAGTTTGTGTATTGATTCGAGATTAAGGATTTCCATGTTGTGGCTCAAGATCCAAGTGGAATTGGATCTTTGTTAATTATACTCCTAGGATGGTGGCACCTTATAATTGTTATGAAACTAGTTTAAGATAGTATGGCTGTAATTAATAAAAGTGAGAGTTATTTGGTACACTCTAGTGTAATGTATGAATGCCTAATTTGTTTAAGAGTTTTGTATGACTAGATATATGTCCATAGTTGATTGTGTGAATTGAACTTGTGGATAACATGTATGATGGTGATGAGTTCGAATGGTAGGTTGGTAGAATGAGACATGTGTTAATGAATTGAGTTTTATGGTATATATAGAATGTCTAACTAGTATAACTTAAGCAATTGAGGAATTATAACTCGAATATAAGGGTTTAAATGAAGACCTTATAGTATACATTTGTTGGTTCGCTTAACCTTAATTTTGGCTACCATAATTGTCAATTGATATAAGTATTAACGAAATATCTATGTTTTGGATAAATAGAAAAATGAATCTTGTAATTACCATGCTTGGTTTAATTAGAAATTTGTGATGGTACGTACATGTTGGAGAATGATCTTAGTAGCAATGAACGTGTTATGGGAAATTCTCCTACGTTCAAACTATTACTTGAGAAATTGGTTCGTATAGAGTGTTTCTAATATTATACATTCTTAATGCTGCCCTGCTGATTGTATTTTCAATAATAAAGAACTAATTAAGGTATTAAATCGGAAAAGGGAATGTGCAAGCTGTCTTGTATCATATGTGTAAAGCTTTATAAGGTCTGTTTCCATGAAAATTGAATTGTTGAAGGGTTAAAATATTGTTAAAAGGTTGTCCTTGTTAAATAAAGTACTTGAATCTAATTTATGTGATTGTATAAGTAAGACATGCGGTAATAGAATGTACATATATGTATTTTCGTGAATTAAACTGATTGTTGTGTAAAAATGTTTAGTTGGGAATACCATGGAAATGGAAGTTAAATCCTTGCTGAAAGATTTAATAACTGTGTGTTAAGATGAATTAATTATGCTCAAATCTTAAGTTGTAAAGCAAGGTCTTTTATTCGAAGATCCTACTTCTTGTATCATCAGAGAGTTGATGTTACAACTGATGTGGTTCGATTAATTATATGTGTTTCATGTACTTGATTGCTTGTGTTACAAGTGATGACATCTGAATATATACTTGAATATCAGTATAAGTGTAAATGAAATCAAAGGCTAATAAAGAAGGAAATTTCTAGTAACCTGTAATATATAATATTGAGAAAGTTTTGGAATTTTTGGGTTCTTGTTTAACGTTCTTAACTCCAGTTTTTCTCATAAACCGGGTTGAGGACGTTACATCAGTTACACAATAGGGGTAGTGCTATTGTGTTGCGAGTGACGGGGGTAGTGCCATCACCAACGGGCAACGGGGGTAGTGCCAACCCAGCTGAAGTGAGCATTATGGTGAGGGTAGTTTCACCATGCGGCTTGATGGGGGTATGCCATCAAGGTGTTCGCATATCCGAACTTTAATTGATAGGGGTAGTGCTATCCAAGGATGGGGTCGTAGCCATCCGGGTCACTTGAATGCCAATATATGAGATTACATGTATCAATGTTTTGAAAGGTTTTGTATAATGGAATTTATACATAAGATTCTATTTTGAATTGTGGTTTGTAATGTTCAAGCATGTGAAGCTTACATTGAGATTTGCTTTGATTTTAACACAAGAGATAAATGATACATGTGTAAAAAGGTAAATGATTTTGCTTTGATGGGTTTTAAAGCATGAGAAAGTATTTGAGCATGATGAGAAACGGTTTGATGAGAAAAAGGTTTTCAAAAAGGCGTTGTTGTGGTTTTCAAATGAGCATCCCTCACTAAGCTTGTTGCTTACGCTCTCTTTTCTTAACAATGCAGGTAAATAGATTGTTGGGCAGCAAGGAAGCAAGAGTAGAAGTCCAAGAGGTTCTTTATGTACCATCCCCCACGTAGCTTGGTCGGGAACTAGGTCAGAGAATGCTACTGGTGAACAAAACAATCATCGGTGTGATAAAATTTTAGCAATGCATAACTCTTAATCATTATTATACCTTTCAATCATTACCCAATATCAATATTAGCTCGATTTGTCCAATGGGAACTAATAATTCGTCATTTAGGACCAATTTATAACTTTTACAAGTTTTAGGGACTAAATTGTAAATATGATAAATTCGAAGTCCTTTCTTGTAATTTACTATGCAATAATGAAATTCAATACATTAACAATAAGCTTATAAATTTTTATGTCATTCTGATATCATTTACCTATTCAATTAGACTATACAATAATCAGTGACCATCCTATAAACTATTCAAACCGTTCTTAATGTCTTTTAACAGAATTAACAACCACCGTACTGAAACACCTAGGTGCCGTATCGGTATGGTTGTACTTGAATTGAAATCCAAATTAAACTATCCAAAGACGTATCGATACATTTGAGGATCGTATCTCTCCAACGGTGAAATCCTTAACCTGAAATGCATGAAATGAAATGCATTAGGCATACATTGCCTAGTGAGGTAGTCACAACTAAACACTTTATCAATAAAATGCATTCCAAATCATATCTTAACAATGAAAATGCAATGAGTCAATAATAGAAATGCAATGATCATATTCAACAGCAATAAGTCCATATTTCAACAATAACCCTTGGATCGATTCAAGATAGTGGATACACGAATTCCTACACCTCGCCAAATTAATGAATGGTCTAGTTCCTCTGCCTTGCCAAATCAATATAGGCCGTAGCCCTAGGACCTTATTCCACCCGTAACTGAGCTCATGAATTCTATGGCATGCCAATTGTATTCAAAGTCCTTTCGAATCCAAGGTCCAGTGAAATTATCAATAATCAATGTTCAATAAAAATAACAATGTTCAATGCTCTTATGAATAAGCAATGTTTCGATGTCGATATTCAATTGCAATATCAATATCAATGTCCATGTTCGATGATCTCAATGCCAATAACAATGGTCGATGCATCATTTTCAATATTTCAACGACAATAACTTTGTCGATATCAATATACAATGTCAATAACAATGACGATAACAATGGCAATGACTATGCTCTATGTTCACTGTTCAATGCTTCAATAATACAATGACTATATCGATGGCAAATTCAATGATAATGAACAATGACAGTGACTATTGCAATATCAATGGTCGATATTCAATGCAATGACTTCCCTTCACTTACCAATGGAATCCACTTAAGTGGTTCAATGCAATAATCCTTGACAATAGTGTTAGCCATACTATAATCAATGACAATGGAACCGGGAAAGGCACCTAGCCTAATCTTGAGACTCTGACTATACTCACCTTGATAATCTGAAGCTTCTACGGCTCTTGGATAGCAATCCCCTTGTTCCTAGCTTTCGGTGAAGATGATGAGTGCTCTCTTCCAATTTCTTGAGCTAGGTAAACAATAGTATTGTGTTAGAATAAACATTACGATATCGAAATCAATATAATGATATCAAAATCAATATGTAAACTTAATATATACAATATCTATGAATTATCCATGGATAGAAAAATCTAGCTTGAGATTACTCTCAAATCCTATATGGATTTAAACGATTGTTTGGGGAATTAAGCTTACCCGATCAATAGCAATGATTCGATAGCAATAGATCAAAGGAACGTAAGCTTTTCGATGTACACCAATGGAGGTGTGTGCTTCAAGGAAGTAGAATATAAAAGGGAGGTGCTAGCTTAATTGAGGAATCAGGTAGCCTTTTCACTCTTTCATTCTTTCTATGCTTATTAGCAATCCGATGGCTTTCCTTCACATGAAGGAAGCTCATGAAATTAGCCTACGTTTGGGTGATTAATATTTGAGGAGGGGCTAATCGCAAGGTTAGTCCTTCAACTCTCAATTCTTCAAACTTGTACCCCTCAAACTATCAATTTCTATAATTTAGCCACTAAACAGGTTTTCAATACTTTTAATAAAGTCTTTAAACAATATTTTGACTCAATTAGAGTCCAATATCGATACAATTGACCATGCGGTCAAATTCAATACAATATTTTGACAATTTCGATGTAGGGTTTCTGATCAACAGAACCCGAATCCGATTAGACCAGTTTTTTGGGTGTTACACTTTAAGCTCAAGTATGGTTTTGAACTACAAGGTAGTAATAATTTGTCAATGGGAGGGGTATCATATAAATTAGGAGTATGTTTGATGAACTCCCTGGTTTGGCACATGTTTGTGTTGCCTTTAAAGACTTGTAAATGGCCTTTATTGTTTGGTTTGCGCTTTGGTATGGTTTTTGGTGTTTGACTTGGCTTGGCAATAGGGTGCATGCTTATAGATTTCCCTTTGAGTTTATGATCATGTTTTGATGTTGTTTCTGGTGCTTTTGGCTGAAGATCGATTCTTCAATGTGTTATGTGTGACTTTGAAGAATGTTAGAATGGTTTTGGTAGCTTAATTGTGTGATTAAACAGCAAAATTGAACATTATAGGCCCAGTCATATTGGTATGTGGGCTACTGTATCGATTCGGATAAGCCATTTTAGGCATACCGTATCAACACGCTAAGTACCGTATCGGTACGAGCTAAAGGCAAAATGGGAAGGCGTTCCAATACGCGGGGGCGTATCGGTACGGTTAAATGCAACTAGAATTTAGGGTTTTAAAAATTACAAGCACCGTACCGATATGGGCTTAAGGGTATCGACACAGCCAGCCATTATGGTAGTTAAATGGCATCTTTTGAGTTTCTATTTTCTTACGTTTTGGTCCCTGAATGTTGTGAATGCATTTGAGTGAGTTTAGACGGTCGTGTTAAGCTAAAAATTGACTTGTGGGCATGGAACCTGGCTAATTGTATATTGGCAAATTTAACTCCACATTAAGTCCCTAAAATTTGTAAGTTTTTCAAAATGGTCCCTAATTGACAACGAGAACAATTGGATGTCGAATCGACGACTGATTGAGTTGTAAATTCACCCGTTGTGAGCTTGTACACTTAGGATAATAATATTGTATCTAGAGAAGATAAAAGGAAAAAAAGGGTTGTTTATTAAAGAGAAACTTTCAGGTTTTTCTTCAATATTCCCCATGTGACTCGTTCACTTCGGTCTTGGGACTAGACTGGGTTGAGGGGGTTACATTTGTTGGTATCAGAGATAGGTTGATGAAAAATTGGGGTAAGTTTGCCAAAGGTGGGGTAAGGTTTACGAAAAATTGGGAGGTAAGACGGTTGTTTTTCTTTATGTTTGCTATGCACGGTGTTTGATAGCATGCCATATGATTGTTATGTGATGGTTTGGGATAGAGATTGGGGTACCCATTGCCATTATTACTATTGATGTAAAGAGATTTTGTTTTAAGACTTGAACGTCTTGGATTCTTGCTTCTGGCTAGCCTAACTATTTTCATTGTTGCATTTATATGCTAGAGATTCATATTGTTTTCATAATGGGACCGAGATGAAAGCTTAGAATCAATTCACGTGGTGTTCTAGAGAGTGAGCAAAATGACATTGTGCCGCCCCTCCTCCTCCTCCTAGTGGTGATAGAGTCAGAGTTGGAGCTGGTGTGGAAGGTGTAGGACCTCAGGTAGTGCAGGGTCAGGCTGTCAGTGATATGCCCCGGTTGATCCAGGCTATAGCTGGAGCTTTTCAGGCTACGGTGGTGGGTATTCATGCGGTTGTGCCATAACCTGCGGCTAACCCTAGTTTACCTTTAGAGCAATTACGTAGTTTGGGTGGTACCGAGTTTAGAGATTTGTCTTCGGAGGGTTTTGAGGCATGGTATGAGAGCACACAGAAGATTCTTGGTCAGATGGAGTGCTCGGATACACGTAACTTAGGTTGTATGATATCTTTACTTTAGGGAGATTCTTATTCGTGGTGGACTACCATTATTGCAGGGATAGAACCTGCTGAGGTGACCTAGGAGTTCTTCGGAATTGCTTTTAGAAAGAAGTATTTGGGTTCTCGTTATCAAGATGAGAAAAAATGAGAGTTTATGGCTTTAGTGCAATGAGACATGTCTGTTGCGGAGTATGAGGTTCAGTTTTTTAGGTTGAGCCAGTATGCTCCTGAGCTGGTTCTCGACGAACAGAAGAGATGTGATCGCTTCCGATATGGTTTGGTGAAAGAAGTGAAGACCTATATGTTGGCTTCGGAATATACAAATTTTGATGTTTTGGTCACTCACGCCAAGGATATAGAGAAGAGTTTGGGTTTGTCCTCTCGCTCGGGGAATCCTAGTTTCGGTAAGAGGGTTGGTAAGTCTGATGTTGGAAGGGATCGTTACAAGAGGTAGTGTGATAGGAAATTTCACATGGATTCGAGGCGTGGTGGTGGAGGTAACATGGGTCACGGGCAACTGGGCCAGAATGTTATGGTTCGTATACCTGAGTGTGGCTGTTGTGGGAGGTGACATTCTGGAGAGTGCTGGGGAAATCTCAGTGTTTGCTGGAATTGTGGTTCACAAGGTTATGTGAAACATGATTGTCCTTAATTAGCTAGACAGGCATTTGTGCGTGCTGTTGAGCCTCAAAGGGGACGTGGGCGCGGTCGAGGTAATTTTCAGCGTAGGGAGGATGGTCAGAGGAATGTTGCTCATGCTGTGGTAGTTCAGCCTAAGGATGGTGGACCAGCTAGGGTGTATGCACACCGCGAGGGGAGGAATGACACTGATGTGATCGCAGGTACCTTTACGTTGTACTCATTGTCATTACTTTCTTTGATTGATTCTGGTTCCATGCAATCATACATTTTACACGAGCATGCATAGTTGCTTGATATAACGGTTGAGTTTCTAGATGTGGGTATGTAATTGATGAGTTCTTTCGGTGAGACGGTTGTGGTTAGGAAGTTGTAGGATATGTCCGTTGATGGTTCAAGGATATGTATTTGCGTTGATATGATGGAGTTACCTTTCTATGGTTTTGATGTTATTCTTAATATGGACTGGTTGATCGAGCATAGGGCTATGGTAAATTGTGAAACCAAGCGCATTTTGTTGAAGCTTGTCGATGATTATGCAGTTCTAATTGTGGGTGAGAATGTTAAGTTCTTGTCCAATGTTGTTTTGGCTTTGGAAGTGCAGAAGTTGTTGAAAGTAGGATTTCATGCATACTTGGCGTATGTTATGAATCCGAATATGAAGGAGGCACGTCCCAAGGATATCCAAACTATTTTTGATTTTTTGAGGGTGTTTCCAAAAGTGTTGCATGGTTTACCACCGGATAGGGAGGTAGAGTTTTGTATTGAAACGTATGAGGATACGACTCTGGTTTCCATTGCTCCGTATCGCATGGCGCCCAAGGAGTTAAAAGAGTTGAAGAAAGATGTCACTATGAAAATGTGCATCGACTATCGGCATCTGAATAAGTTAACGATTAAGAATAAGTATCATTTGCTGTGAATTGACGACCTATTCGATCAATTTCGTGGTGCGACAGTGTTTTCTAAGATTGATTTGAGATCAGGATACTATCAGTTGAAGGTGAAGAGTAAGGATGTGCCAAAAATGGGCTTTTGTACCCGTTACGGGCATTATGAGTTCTTGGTGATGTTGTTTGGGTTGAAGAATGCGCCTGCAACTTTCATGGATATGATGAATCAGGTGTTTCATGAGTTTTTGGAATGGTTTGTAGTGGTGATTATCGATGATATCCTTGTGTACTCACGTACCAAAGAAGATCATGATAGGCATTTGTGGATTGTTTTACAGGCCTTGTTGGATAATCACTTGCATGCTAAGTTAAGCAAGTGCAAGTTTTGGATTAAGGAGGTGGTTTTTCATGGTCATATGGTGTCGGCGAAAGGTATTCATGTGGATCTGCAGAAAATTAAGGCAATTGTAAATTGGAAGCAACCTAAGCCAGTAATGGAGGTTCATAGTTTATTGAATTTGGCGGGATATTATCGTCATTTCATGGATGGTTTTTCTAAGGTTGCTGCTCCTTTGACGAAGTTGTTGCAAAAGGATGTTAAGTTTGAGTGGACGGAGGCTAGGCAATAAGCTTTTGAGAAGTTGAAGGAAGCTTTAAAGCGAGCTCCGATCTTGATTCAACCCGAGTCAGGAAAGGGGTTTGTAATCTATAGTGGCGCAACCTATGTGGGGTTAGGGTGTGTGTTGATGCAAGGTAGTGGAGTTGTGGCTTATGTATCTAGATAGTTGAAGGTGCATGAGCGCAATTATCATACGCATGATATTGAGTTAGCTGCAGTGGTGTTTGCGCTAAAGATTTGGAGACATTATCTTTATGGCAAGAAATGTGTGGTGTATACGGATCATAAAAGTTTGAAATATTTGATGTCAAAGAAGGAGTTGAATCTTAGGAAACGAAGATGGTTGAAGTTGCTTAAGGATTATGATTTGACGATTGAGTATCATCCTGGTAAGGCTAATGTGATGGCTGATGCTTTGAGTAGGAAGGTGGTTGTAGAGATAAGGGTCATGTTTGCGCGATTAAGTTTGTCTCGAGATAGCGGGTTGGTAGCCGAGTTGCAAGTGAAGCCTTTCTTAGCTCAGTTGACTAAGAAGAAGCAGTTGCTCGATGATTCATTGGTACTGCAAGTTACGAACATTGCGGAGGGTAATCTGACTAACTTTTGTTTTAATGATGATGGTGTTTTGTGTTTTAAAATTTGGATAGTTATGTTGGTCGATGCTGAGTTGAGGCGCACTATTATGATTGAGGCGATTAGTAGTCCTTTTGCTATGCATTCTGGTAATACTAAGATGTATCGTGGGTTGAAGGATGAGTACTATTGGGTTGGTTTAAAGAGGGATATCACTGATTTTGTGAGTAAGTGTATGGTTTGTCAGTGAGTGAAGGCTGAACATCAGTTTTCTTTCGGGTTGTTGCAACCTTTGAAGATACCAGAATGGAAATGGGAGGGGATCACGATGGATTCCGTGACGAGTTTGCCTTTGACCCCGTCAAAGAAGAACTTTATTTGGGTGATTGTGGATTGTTTTACGAAGTGTGTGCATTTCTTGGTTGTGCATACTACGTATTCGTTGGATAAGCTAGAAGAGTTGTACATTGCAGAGGTTGTGAGGTTGCATGGGGTACCTAATTCTATTGTGTCGAACAAAGATCCTAATTCTATTGTGTCGAACAAAGATCCGCGTTGTACATCAAGGTTTTGGGAATGTTTACATGGAGCTTTGGGTACACGGCTCGATTTCAGTACTTCGTATCATCCACAAAAGGATGGTCAGTCTGAGCTTGTTATTCAAGTGCTTGAGGATATGTTGCGGTGTTGTGTTATAGATTTTCAAGGATCTTGGGAGAGGCAATTACCTTTGGTGGAGTTTTCTTATAATAATAGCTATCAAGCAAGTATACAAATGGCTTCATATAAAGCTTTGTTTGGTAGGAAGTGTAGAATGCCTCTTTGCTAGGCTAAAGCGGGGGAAAAGTTTGTTTCTATGTCGGCTATGCTTAAAGGAACAAAAGATAAAGTGAAGCTCATTAGTGATCATTTGAAAGTAGCTTCAGACTGACAAAAGTCTTACACGAATTTGAAGCGTAAAGAGATTGAGTATGCGGTTGGTGATAAAGTGTTTTTGAAGGTTTCGCCTTGGAAAAAGGTGATTAGGTTTGGTCGAAAAGGTAAGTTGAGTCTGAGTTTTATTGGACCATATGAGTTGCTTGAGCGCGTTGGACCGGTGGCTTATAGATTGAGGTTGCCGCTTGAGTTGGACAAGATACATGATGTTTTTCATGTATCTATGTTGCGGAAGTATAGATCGAATCCATCGCATGTTATGCTGTTGAGGAGGTTGAGTTGAATCCAGATCTGACATATGATGAGGTTCTTCGTGGGAAGACCATAGAGTTGGTTAAGGTGTTGTGGCGACACTGAGGTGTTGAGGAAGCTACGTGGGAAAACAAAGATGACATGATGGAGCAATTTCCTTATTTTTCCATCGGGTAAATTTCGAGGACGAAATTTCTTAAGTGGTGGATAGTTGTAACACCCGGATTTTGGGCTTAGGAGTTAGCCGGGTTTAGGCTAGACGGTTCGGTTGAACCAGTTTCAGCAATTTAGGTTAGTTTTGGGAATAAATCAATTTGGAGGGTTTTTGAAAAAAATAAAATATAGAAAAATGTTTTAAAATCATTATTTAATATATAAATGATTTTGGTGGGATTGGTTTTGGAAAATGGATTTTGGGGGTTTGACATTTTGGGACAAGTGACCAAAATGTAAAATTATAAAACTATATTGGTAACTATTTTGTAAAAGATCAAAACTTTAAATCTTTAAGGAGAATTTGACCCAAAGTCTAATTCAGACTTTTTCCTCTTAATTGGCTAATTTTAAAATGGTTTTATTAAATAAAATAGGTTGGGGAGAATTAATTAGTTATTAATTTCGTAAAACACATTTCACGTAACTAACTTTGCTCTCAACTATTTTCTCTCAAATTCTCTCCAGCCAAACATCAATTTCTCTTCAAAGATTTAAGGTAATCACATGATTCAATTCATCGTTTTAACTCTAAATGATTTCCTATCAAAACCTTATTGTCTTTTCTTTGTTTTCTCATGTAAATGTATACAATTGGGGGAAAAGCAATCATTAGAGGTAAGGTTTCATTCTTCTCCTCTAATGAAAGGTTCTTTACTGAAATTCCCAAGTTCTTGATCTTTTATGAAAGTTTTTTAATGGGTTTTTATAATATAGTTGTGGAAAATTGGTTTAATTGATGTTTAATGGGTGAAATTAATTAAGGTTCATTTTGATTTGATAATGTTGAGTTTTAGGATGATATTAAACATGATTTTGATGTTTGACAATGAGGCTTAATGGATTTTTTATGTGGTAATCCCGAAACTAGGTGAATTGCTTGATTGTTAGGTTGAGATCTTTGAGTTTGTGGCTTGTTTAAGTGGATAATTGATGGTTGGTGTTGTTTTGGTGTTGAGGAGATGCTTTTAGATGTATCTTGGTGATATTTTGTTGTTGATCTCACTGCGTAAGGGCTGGTGTTTGGTTAGAGTGGTTTCGCCGATGTTTTCGGTAGTTTTGTTGTTGATCTAGCTGCATAAGGGCTGGTGTTTTGTTGTTGATCTTGGTATTGCTTTGAAATGGGATGAAGAAAATGGTTTATGTTGATGCATTGAAAAACAGTAAGATAACATGGTTTTAAAAGTGTATATTGGCAAGTGATGAGCTTATTATAATCGGATATAATTTGTCGACCAATAGGATGAGAGTTCACTACAATATATTCAAAATCCGTACGCGAGCCAAATTCTTTATTAGAATTATGGTTTGTAATGTTCAAGCATGTGAAGCTTACATTGAGATTTGCTTTGAGTTTAATACATGAGATAAATGATACATGTGTAGAAAGGTAAATGATTTTGCTTTGATGGGTTTTAAAGCATGAGAAAGTATTTGAGCATGATGAGGAACGGTTTGATGAGAAAAGGTTTTCAAAAAGGCATTGTTGTGGTTTTGAAATGAGCGTCCCTCAGTAATCTTGTTGCTTATCTCTTTTCTTAACAATATAGATAAATAGTTTGTTGGGCAGCAAGGAGGCAAGAGTAGAAGTCCAAGAGTTTCTTTAAGCTCAAGTATGGTTTTGAACTAAATGGTAGTAATAATTTGGAAATGGGAGGGTATCATATGTATTGGTAGTATGTTTGATGAACTCCCGGGTTTGGCACATGTTTGTGTTGCCTTGAAAGACTTGTAAATGGCCTTTATTGTTTGGTTTGAGCTTTGGTATGGTTTTTGGTTTTTGACTTGGCTTGGCAATAGGGTGCATGCCTATACATTTTTCCCTTTGACTATATGATCATGTTTTGGTGTTGTTTCTAGTGCTTTTGGCTGAAGATCGATCCTTGAATATGATATGTGTGACTTTGAAGCATTTAGAGTGGTTTGGGTAGCTTAATTGTGTGATTAAACAGCAAAATTGAAAATTATAGGCCTAGGCGTATCGGTACGCGGGCTATTATATCGATACGGGTAATCAATTTTAGGCATACCGTATCGGTACGCTAAGTACCATATCAGTACGGCTGAAGGCAAAATAGGAAGGCATTTCGATACGCGGGGGTGTATCGGTACGAATAAATGCTCCTGGAATTTGGGGTTTTAAAATATAACAACCTATCGTAGCCTTAGGAGAAACATGCATTCCATGGAAGATAGAAAACAAATATAAAAGAAGTATAGTTCCAAACATGCATCCCATCAAATTTAGAACCTTCCTTGAATGGTAAGCATGCAATTGGACAACACAAGAAACACGTGATTTAGAAGCATAACATGCTAAAGGTGTTAAGGAACTAGTTTATAGCTAATTAATTAATTGTTTAAACCGCAAGTTATGAAACCTCAAGGAAAAGAATCACTAAACTATTCGAGTTAATGCTCTTACAAAATGGTTTGCATATAGGCAATATTTACCACTTAAGTTTTTCTAGTACAACAACCAATTTTTTGTCTCAAATGATAATTCTACCAATTTGACGCACTTATACCTACAAAGAATTGGTCCAAACTAGACTAATCGTTAGATAGAAAATTTCTTCATCTATTAACCATGTTTCTATGGTTCAAGTCAAACAAAACATTTCTATTGTATTATATTAAGTAACCCCTAAAAAGATGCTACCTAAAGTATTACTCAACTAAGGAAACATTGCAAGCTTGCTTACCCAACAAGTAAGCATTTGAACGAAAGATCCCAAATCCCAATTTGAAAGGGCGATTTAAAAACATCAACATGATCTATCATAATCAGTTCAACTAAGTGTTAATGGAGAAATTGTTCAAAGTTCATAGAATTGTAGATGATCAAGCTACTCATTATCGGAATATTAGAAGTGTACCGAAATGTTTATACATTAGGGGATGACTATACGCATAGAATATCTAGATATTTCTCAACCATATGATCATACTTTAGATATTTTAACAAACAAGCAACAATCTATACACGAGCCTAATATGCATACTAATCATTCATAGACAACATATCAAACAAATCCATCAAGACATTCAAGCAAAAGCATTATGTGTAATTAGAATTTAGGGACCTTACAAGCCTCCATAAAATTTCCAAAATATCAAACTATTAATTACATTCTAGTGCCACCATTCCTAGGAGTCGGATATAACACACAAAAACATACTTTCAAAAGTTTCTTGTGACTTGCGCAGCTCCCCAAGGTCAACCTGGATCTCTTTCTTTCCTAAAAGGAGTCAATATGAGTAATTAGAATTTCCAGCCATAGCAAACAATAGACTATATGAGTGTAAGCCAAATAAATAATTTCAAGCTCACTTGACTAAAAGGTAATACAATCATCTCTTATCTTCCAAGAGATCAACTATTGTATGTTCTCACAAAGAGTATACAACTATCTATCATCCAATCATGTGATACACATGTAATTAGACATTCAACAAACATTTTTGAATAAGCAACCAAAAGTTATTTAGAGGCCTTGATTAGGTACTTGCCTAGGGACAATCTTCTCATGAAGTAGTGAACAAGCAATGGTATGTTTTTACCATTGAAATTTCCATAGAATCGAATGTATTCAAGGGTACCATAGTACCGACAATGGACCATAGTTCGTAACAAGCTGAGCTCAGGAATTTTGGCATGCCAAATAAGCTAGGTTTAAGTACTAATCAAGGCATTTAGGATCATTTCCACTTCATTACCTTATTATCAAAACTTGCAATTAATCAATCCTAACTACTAATTCAATAATTGATGCAGTCAAAGATCTCATACTAAAATCATAATCAAGGCTAACAAACAATCACCACTCACCTGGATGTTCTTACCTTGAATAGAAATCCATCCGAAACACATACATAGGCATTTAGGCCTTAATCATCAATTCAGATTTACCATCAATTTTGTAATAATTTAACTAAACCATTAAAATTTACACTCACTGGTATGTCGACTTATTCTTGATCGGGAATCACCGCCCCTTTCAATCTCTCGTCCTTTAGATCGACTTCCTTCTTGTCTATATAATAAAGAAATTCATTGGAGCATTAGAACCATATCATGATCAATTAATCCTTCTATTCGAACAGTCAAATGCATAAATGAACAACATTCCCTATCCAAATTACTTATTTCGATCATCCTAAATCAAATTTGTGCATACCAATATCAATTTCTACTTTGTACGCCTTAAACAAGCATTTAGACACTTAATCTCTACAATCACTCCTTTCTCCTAAACTGTTCAAAACAGAACAGTCTGTACCCTGTCCAACACATTAGAATAATCAGTCCTTCTAATTCAATTTTGTATCTATTTCTTCACAATATTCATTAAGACAATTTCCCTTGATAATTTCAAATCTGATTCACCAATTTCCAATTACCATAGTACCCTTAAACCTCAATGAACCGAAACAGTTTCCCTCAATTCAATCTAAGGCAATTATAGTTTCGACAATCAATCTAGTCACCTATGTCCCTTCTTGAAATTTTAGAATTTAAGCATAACATGGTTAACAAGGTATTGATTTTGATTCCTTAGCATGCTTATAGTAGCTTCTTTTCAATTCTTACATACTACGTGCTCCATACACAATTATAGTCAAGATCCTACTCATTTAAATCAACTAATTCAGCTCAACCAATTTAATCCACAATTATCGATTACAACTAGAATTCCAAAACCAAGATTATCAACAAGTAAATATCAGGGAACTTACTTCTTAACACATGGAAGGTTTAATCTAACTCCAATTCTTTGTCTATCAAGCACCGATTTTCAAGCAATTATCCCCCTATTTTCCTTAAGCAAGTTTTCGGTGATGAAGGATCAAGAGAAGAGAAGAAGATGGTTCTTGTTTAAGCTATGTCTAAAGAATTTAATCCACTTGTCTCAAGGTAATTGATTCATGCCCCACATTTCTTATGATAAGATTTAATTTAGCATGCAAGGTTTGAGTTTCAAAACTTCTCTTTTTGTTCATTTCACAAATGCTCCTTAGTTCCTAACTCTTTTTAATTCGGCCCCCAACAAACATTGATTTGATCACCAAATTCTTTTCTCATAGAATTCTCACATAAATAAATTATTAAGAAGAAATTGAGGATGTTACATAAAAATTACAAGCACCGTACTGATACGGGCCTAAGAGTATCGATAGGGCCAGCAATTATGGTAGTTAAATGGCATCTTTTGAGTTTTTGTTTTCTTACGTTTTGGTCCATGAATGTCGTGAATGCATTTGAGTGAGTTTGGATGGTCGTGTTAAGATGAAAATTGACGTGTGAGCATGGAACCTGACTAATTGTATATTGGTAACTTTAATTCCACATTAAGTCCCTAAAATTTGTCATTTTTTCAAAATGATCGCTAGTTGACAACTGGAATGATTGGATATCGAATTGACGCCCAATTGAGTCGTAAATTCACCCGCTGTGAGCTCGTACACTTAGGATAATAATGTTGCATCTAGAGAAGATAAAAGAAAAAGAGATCGTTTATTGAAGAGAATCTGTTGATGTTGTGTGTAATTCTTCTGAATCTGTTGACGTGTCTTGATTAGTGGATGTAGTTTCTAAAAGAATCTCATTAATTTCTTGCTCAAGGATTTCATCAAGATTTACGTTATTAATTTTTCTTTTGATCCTACAATATTTTGAAATATGTCCAGCTTTTCCACATCTATAACATTTTTTGCTTTATCAAATTTATTACTAGAGTTTTGTTGCTTCTTGTCTTTTCTATATTTTTTATTTTGGTTTTTTATAGTATTTTAGGATATTTTGAAATATTCCCCGTGTGACTCATTCGGTTCGGTCTTGCGACTAGATCAGGTCGAGGGGGTTACACGGTGGTGGTCAATTTAAGAAGCATCGTGATAAGAAGTATCGCCCTAATTTGAGGCATAGTAGAGGTAGTGTAGGATGAGGATCGCGGGGTCAAGGTACTCAAGCTAGAGCAGCACATAATACTTGTTGGGTTTGTGGATCGCGTGATCACATGAAGCTAGACTGTCCACGTCTGGCTCGTGAAGGACAGGCTCCTACACCTGTTGTTGCTAACTCTTATTAGAGTTCTAAATCAAGCGATCACTTGAGATGTGATTCTTAGTTGTTGGCAGGTGGACAGGCTAGGGAACCTACAGTTACACCACAAAGAGGTCGTGGTCGTGGTTGAGGGTAGTTTCAATGAAGGGACGAGGGTCTGAGGACGGTAGCTTACATCGTTGCTATTCAACCAGAAAGTGGTGGTCCTGTGAGGGTGTATACACATCGCAAGGGACGTAATGACACCGACGTGATTACAGGTATATTTACATTGCAATATTTGTCAGTTTTTCTTTGGTTGATTCTGGTTATAAGCATTCATATATCTTGTGTGAGCATATGCATTTGCTTAATATACCTGTCGAAATGTTTGATGTGGGAATAAAAGTAACTAGTTCTTTCGGTGAGACGGTTGTTGCAAGGAGGTTGTTCAGAAGATGTCTTTCGACGGTTAAAGGACATGTATTTGCGGCTAATTTGATGGAGTTGCCATTTTACGATTTTGATGTAATCTTGGGCATGGGTGTATGCCCTTTTTCCTTGAAACTTGTTGATGATTATGAAGTGGTTGTTGTGGGTGAAAATGCTAAGTTCTTGTCCAATGTTGTTATGGCTTTGGAAGCGAGTCGTATGATGGGTTCTGGTTGTCAGGCATTCTTAGCTTATGTTATGAATTCAGGATCAAAAGAGGCGTGTGGTCAGGACATCTACACGGTATGTGAGTTTCTGGGTATTTTTTTGGACAAGTTATCGGGTTTGCCACAAGATAGGGAAGTAGAGTTTGGCATTGATGTAACAACCCGAAATCTAGTCTAATCGAAATTGGGTTCCAGCAAATAGAAACCCTACATCGGAAGGTCCAAATATTGTGTTGACTTTGACTGTAAGGTCAATTGCATCAATTTTGGACTCTAATTGAGTCAATTCATTGTTTAAGGACCTTATTGAATGTATTAAAATCTTTTAGTGGCTAAATTATAGAAATAGAAAGTATGGGGGTTCAAGTATAGAGTATTGAGAATTGAGGGGCTAACCTTGCGATTAACCCCCCTCAATTATAATCACCACATAAGTGGGATTATCTAATGCAATTCCTTCAATGGAAGGAAATGTATTCTTATAAAAAGAAATTGAATAGCTAAAGCTAGAAACCTTACTCGATTGCTCATCAAGCTAGCACCTTCATCACATCTTCTTCATGTAAGCAAACACCTCCATTACTGAGTGTTGTGGAGTTTGAGTTTTCTTCAGTTCATTGACATCAAATCATTGCTACCGATAGAGTAAGCTATAATCCCAAACAATCAATGAAATCTATGGATAAATCAAGCTTAATCTTAAGCTAGGTTTTGGTTATCCATGGAATTTGATGGCCAATGGCTATTTTAAGCTTTGATATTGATTTTGATATTGTTATATTCATTTCGATGTCATATTATCGATTCTAAATAATTCTTATTGTTTAACCTAGCCCAAGAATTGAATAGAGATCATCTATCATCACCGACGAAAGCTAGGAACAAAGGAATTGCTATCCGAGAGCCATGTTAGATTATTGACATGAGTGTAGTCGGAGTCTCGAGGTTAGGCTAGGTGCCTTTCCTAATTCCATTGTCATTGTATATAGTATTGCTAACATCGTTGTTAAGGAATATTACATCGAACCACTTAGTGGATATCGTTGGCAAGTAGAGGTAAGTTATTGTATCGAATATCAGACATTGATATTGTTATAGTCATTTCCATCGATCATTGTTATTGATTTCTCCACCAATATAGCCAATGAATTATTGAAGCATTAAACGTCGGACATAGAGCATAGTCATTACTATTATTATCATCATTGTCATTGTCATTGAACATTGATATCGATATAGTTATTGGCATCATAACATTGAAAATAAACCATTGATCATTGACATTGCCACATCCATTGTCTTTGAACATTGACATCAGAACATTGCTCATTAATAAGAACATTGGATATTTTCATTGTTATTGAGCATCGATTATTGATATTGTCACTAAACCTTGGATTTCAAAGACATTGGATACAATTGGCATGCCATAGAATTCATGAGCTCATTGGTACGGTGGACTAAGGTCCTAGGCTGTGACCATTATAGTGGTGAGGCGGAGGTATGATGTGTTATCAGTCATTTGGCAAGGTGGAAGGACTAGACCATTCATTGATTTGGCGAGGCATAGAGAATCTGCGTATCTTCTATGTTGAATCGATTTCAAGGATTAATATTCAACTATGAACTAAATAATATTGAACATGAAATATAGCATTGATGTTATTGAGCATGAGTTGTTATGCATTTTATTGTTAATTGCATTGTTTACGACTACCTCACTAGGAAAAGTATGCCTAATGCATTTTATGTCATGCTTTTCAGGTTGATCAAGTCATTGACCCGAGATTGGAGCAAATTCGAAGTTTTGGCAAGTCATCACAAGACAAAAGTAATGTATATTGCCCTTACAAACTCCTAGTATGGTGGCAAAGCAGTTGAACTAGACACATTTATCCTTTTTGGTGTGTGTGCACTGCCTATGTTTTGTATAAAGACTTAAGGCTTAATATGGTATATATAAGCGGTTAAAAGTAGGCTAATATGGCATATTTAGCTCCAAAAGGTGAAAATCTAGTAAATGGATTTAGACTTATGTGAAATTTGACATGCTAGTAGATTATAGTGTTTTGGATCTGTTGGTAAAGTTTCATTGCATTTGGACAATGTTTGATAGGTTAATTTGAATAAAAAACATATAAAATCTGTCATTACAGTGCAGGGCATATCGATACTTCTTAGGGCGTATCGATATGGGTATGCATAATTGGACTTGGTAAACAGGGCGTATCGGTACTTCACAGCGCGTATCAATACGGATTTTGGTCACTGAAATCTGGAAGAATTAAAGGTATCAGTACGGTCTTAGAGTGTGTAACATCCTCAATCCGGCTTAGAAGAAAATCGGAGTTTAAGATGTTACTTAAAAGAAAAACCAATACCCATGACTAACTTGTCTCACAAGTTAGGACTCGATGTATGAAAATAGGGCAAAAGTTAAAATTTTTTAATTTAATTACAATCAAGTCTATCATCAAGCATGAATCATGTGTGCAAATCATTCGTTATATTTTAAAAATCACTATATTAGCTCACATCGTGATAGATTTCCTTAACTAAACACCAAGATCGTTCATCTCTTAATTACCAACAATGACTACAAATTATTTACAATCTCATGCCTCAATCTAATTATTTTATTTGATTCATACGTACTTAAGGAAGAGAGAACCTCATATAAGACAATGCATTCAAAAACTTCTATCATTGCTTATTTATATACTCGGAATTTAGCTTCCTTTCTTCATTATTCTCATGAATTCATGTGATAATATAAATTGTGAGTTCCAAAATCGTATTCATACCATAATATCGCATTGCTTAAGGGAGTGAGTCATTATAATTGCAACTTAGAAAACCGAATTATTATTACAGTCCGAGATTCTTAGGGGATCTATCCTTACTGATTACCTCTCCAGATTTTAATTTAGAAATCATGACATACAAGCATATATCACCATGTTTTAATATAATCATGTGATTTTATCAAGTTGTGCATTCTTAGCTTAAGACTCTAACGGTAAGTATGAAGCATAAACTTATTTTACATATGAGCAACCAACTAACTAAAGAACTTTCTTGTTTCCTTTTTCATATACTTAAACTTAGCCTTTACCTTACTCAAGAGTTCGAGTATTGCATAATATATATGACCACATGGCAACAAATAATCATATACAAGTTTACTTACACTTTAATTAACACAAATTTTATACAAATTTGAAGACTAGTCAATTCTATTACAACTGTTTATCAATTTCTCAATATTACACATATCGATTGTTAATCTTGTAAGCATAACTCCCACACATATTTCTTATCGAATTCATCATGTGACCAGGAAACTCACTCCATTACTTGTTTTCAAATACTCTAACATTAAAACTACCACATTACTTAATAACATGACAACCAAACACAATTAATTACTCCCAACCAATCATATACATATATCAAGATCAAGCACTGAATCATACCATGTAACTATTGCCTTCTTATCAAATCATTGAAACAAATCAACCTAAACAATCATAATTCTAAGTTTACAACATAGTTTCTACTTATATCTTACATGCCAAGATAAATAGAACACAAGGGTCTATACACCATCCTAAATGCCACCATCCTAGGAGTATATTACTTAGGAAGAATTCCAATCTTTACTTGAACCTTGAAGAAGATTCATAATTCACAACCACACTCAAAGACATGAACCTTAATATATTCCTGCAATGCATGATAATGAGTGCATTAGGCTTACATAGCCTAAGTGAGGTAGTATCATCAATAATAACCCAGCATATAATTCATAACTTTCAATAAAAATACACCAAAACATACAATCATAAATTAGCATTTGTTATTAGTGTCTTAATTTAGCTTTTGTAAGATTTATGGTATTCAATAGCTTATCCAAGCTTCAATATAAAACATATCGATCTTATAAAGATCGTCTTATCACATTGAAGTCTCCATGAGACTTACTAAGTACTCATTAGCTTTTGGATTCCTTATTAACTTATCAAGTATTTATCAATAATTCAATTCTATGTTTGTTGCCTTATACAATCAAGGGCACTTTTTCATCTCTTTTAAAACTTATAACATATGCTCACCAAGAGCCAATATACCATAACTTATTCATAATTCTCTTGACTTCTTATTTGATTCTATACATTTCATGTCTTTTAACAATTTGCCTTGGATCACAATAGGTTATGAATAACATTGGTACGTGTTTGACCATATTGGTCCAAGCAATAATTAGCTCAAGCACATAGCAATGGCTAATATCGAAACATATCAATCCTAACTTCACATCTATCCAACCAAACTGCCGCCAAACTCCGTACAACTCCCCCATTACCTCCTACTGTCGCCAATAAACATATCACATAAAAATAGGGCGTCCCCTGAGCCGTAGCTCATGGACCGTAGTCCCAATATACCAAGCATCATACCAATGTATCCAAGGACTTCCATTGAATAGGCAACTTAGATATTTTATTATATAACAGAAAGTTGAAGTGTATCTTATTGTACAAGTAATCTTACTTGCCTTTCATTCAATGTCTTATGATTCAAGTACATTTATCAATTCTTTGCTTAGTATCATTGGGTCAGTGGTTAGCTTCAATCTTACAACATAAACATACATAATTTTCATTACAATATACATAACATAGCAAGGCATAAAGTACTTATGTTATGATCAACCAAATTGTCATCAATAATGTCATGCTATGAATGAATGTTCTTCCCAATTTGCTCTATTTGAGCCTTATGCATAATGTATATGTTTAATACAACTCATCCACAAACAATCAACACTTAACATAACACAATAAAGATCGGAATAACTCCGTGTTACCCGAAACTCAATCAACTACACTAACCTCGTTATTCCAAAGTTATGGAATACCTTAATCCAGTATACACAATGTACATCCTTCCTTAGCCATCCATATTCAATGTGTACCTCATACAATTTAGCAAGTCATTAGAACCATTTCAATTCACTTACTAACACATACACACATGAACATATTCAAGACAGCCCTTTAAATCACATATAAACACATATAATCACACAACAATTATTTAATCATCATTATAACAATCCTATAGCAAAACAGTCCCAATTAACTTGTTTTAACATTCGAAACTGCATTATTTTAACACGCCAAACTGCACCTATAATCACATAAAACTGCACATTCTTATCATACAAGACCGCAACTTATCATTTTAATATACTGTGTTTCTGCCCAGATTTTAGACAACCAAAACTGCACAGATTTAAAGCCTCAATTCTGCATAGTTTTATAGATCAAAACTGCACTGTTCTTATAGCAAAACTGCACTACTTTTATGTATCAAAACTGCACTGCTCTAATTTACAAAATTGCACTGTTCAGCTTACTAAAAACTACACCAAACTGGACTGTTCTATATTTAAAAAGATCTGCACCGGTTTTTACACTTCCATATTGCACCTTTTTTTTAATTGTTCCTATGACATTCTTAAGACTGATTTCAATAAATGCAAACTGCATTTACTGCATTTTCAATTCTGGTTTTATACAATCCTGCCTTATACAAATCTGCATAAATCATCCAATAACAAAACAGTTTCTAGACCTCTAAAACAGTCCTTTACGGTTTGCAAAGATGTAAAACAGTTTTATGCACATAATTCAATCTAATTAAACCTCTCATTCTTTACTCACACAGTTTGGCATCTTAAACTTGTTGTGAGTTTATCTAACATAGCAATTTAATCATATATATATATATATATATAACACTCAATTATCTAAAGCTTCATTACAGCATATAATCAGATTTACCAGTAAAATGATACACCACCATTCACATCAGAAATTTATGCATATTTTATCTTGATGCATGAATCAATTTAACATTTCTATCACTAACCCAGAAATTCATTTCAAGCAATAACCAGCAATCTAACTACCTTATAGCTCAATCTCAATCAATCTCATTACTCGGCTATATCACAACCATACCATTGGTCACATATACTTCACAAGACATTAATCCAGAAGTTCACTGCAAAATTAGACTTAAAGGTACTTAACAAACATCTTACAATTCTAGTCACTCTCATATTACTAACTCACATAATTTAATTATGCCTAAACAGTTCTCATAGATTCAAGCTGGTTACCATTCTTATTTTGCTAATATTAACATGATCAATGCTATTGGGTCCATTTATCATACTTTTTCACCCAACACAGCCCCTTAAATCATTTCAAGCATTCGAACCTAGGCCTAATTAGCCAGTTTAATTTGTTAACTGAAACACATCTCATGCAATTAAGATAAATGCTTTGTTTCCATGAATTTATATCATACTAGATTATTAGAACACTCATACACAAAATTTCATATGATTTCATAAAAACCTATTCAACAATATCATAACATTAATTTTTTTTAATTCAAAGAGAAAGAAGGTCATGCTTGCCCCTTCCTAGCTACTCGTAATTTATGCTATCTCCACTTGAATTCCAAGTTAACCATACTTCTTAAGACCATCCGAAATGAATCTTCTAAGAGAGATTCAAAATTTGCTTAATCTACATATATTCCACGAAGCCCTCACACTCCTCATCTCACCAACTTTTGTTTCGGGTGAGCTACCAAGGAGGAAGAAGATAGACTCTTCTTCTTTTCTTCTCCTCTTGACCGAGTAGTCCCACTCATCATAAGACCTCTTCTAGTCATGACACCTATTAAAAATCTTTAGAATTCTTGAACCTTTACATGCAAATCACCTTATTAGCTAAGTCCTCACTTTAGTCCATTTTTACTTATCATACTTTCAATGTTTATTAAGTAGTCCTTAACTTGATGTACAAACAAATTCAAGACATCATTAAATCAAACCAGATTACTAGTAATTAGTAACATACTATTAGACCGTATTTTGGGGTATTATAGGGTGTATCGATACGAGTCAACTCGTACCGATACGGTTTCCAGTTGTATTGATACGAGTCTATATCTATTGAATCTAGGGCTTTTAAATTAGGCATGGCATACCGATACAACCTTTCGAGTATCGGTACGGTGACATGTAATTCAGTTATAAGTGTTACGAAATAGTTCTAAAATATTGCATTTTGGTCACTGAATGTTATAGACCTTAATTGGAAGGAAAATTAAACTCTGATTAACATGAAAATTTATGCAATAGCTGTTTATAGATTGAATTTCATGTTAATAAAGTTAATTCTAAAAAAAGACCTCTAAAACACTAAAATTACAATTTAGCCCCTAATGTTCGTAAAAGTTTAAAATTTGTCCTGAATGGATAATCACAATTTCGTATTGATTTAATTGAATTTGTGGTATTGTTTTTGTATTGTTTTCTAAGCGTGACAGCATTAAATTGTAAACCATTGTTTATAATTATCGCACCGTTCACCATATCATTCATCGGTAGCACTCTTTGACCTGGTTCTCGACCATGCCAGGAAGGGGTGTCACATTTGTGGTATCAGAGCTAGAGTTAAGTCGATTCTAGGACTAAGCCAAAGCCTATTGCATTGTTATTGTGTTACTTTCTCACCTAGGAGTTGTTTTATTTTGTATGGTGATTTGTTGACTTATTCGATCTCTTTATATTCTAGTTATGTTAGAAACTAACGAAGCTTACATAAACGAGCATGCTACCGACTCCTCGACTCATGGCGAGGAAATAAGGGGGGGGCTTCCAAATCCACCTAATCCCCCACCTCAAAATGTTGAGCCAAAATTGCCCATAGCATAAGATGAGTGTTACCGAAACATGGCTGACATGTTCAAGCAGTTTATGACCTCGAAGAGGGTAGAACAGTCTGTGCAACCAACTGCACCTCTTACCCAATATGCTTGGGCCCCTGTTGATAAGCTTGCATCACTCCGAGCTTACACTTTCATTGGACAAGATGATGATAATCATGAAGTCGCTGAGTACTGGTTGGACAATACATTGAGAGTCCTAAACAAACAATTACAGTGTTTAGACGAGCACAAGCTAGAGTGAGCCCTTGCATTACTAGCTGATGAAGCCCTTTAGTGGTGGGAGACCACTATTCTTACCATTCCTGAAGAAACTGTCACTTGGGAGTTCTTTCTTCAAGAATTCTAGAAGAAGTACATTAGCGAGTACTACCTCGCAGAAAGGCGTAGCATCTTCCTCCATCTGAAACAAGGTGGCTGACCTATCGAGTAGTACATTCATGATTTTTGCAAGTACTATCGATACAGTGCAGAGTATATCAAGAAGGAGGAGGAAAAGTGCAGAATGTTCATTATTGGGCTTAGTGATGAACTACGCCCTATGTTTACTACTTTAGGCATCACTGACTTCTAGGATCTCGTAAATCGAGTCAAGGCTATTGAAGTAGCATAGAAAGCTCAAAGGACCGGTGGATCAGGTAACTTTGAGAAAAGGTTCAGAGATGATCTTCGACCTCCTAAGTGGAACAATAAGAGCAAGTACCAAGGCCCCAAGCAGAATATGTACTCACAACATTCTCGTTCTGGGAATATTGAGAGACCTCACACCATGACACAATCTTTTGCCAAGACTGGTATGGTTGAAAGCACTGGGGGCTCCAACTGAAGTTCACAGAATCCAGTTTGCAACTATTGCCAAAAACGAAATCCATCGGGTCAATGTCATAAGCAAAGTAGAGCATATTTCTATTATGGTGAGTAAGGCCATTTCATTCGTGATTGCCATCTTGGTA
Source organism: Hibiscus mutabilis (assembly GCA_019671005.1). Classification (NCBI taxonomy): domain Eukaryota; kingdom Viridiplantae; phylum Streptophyta; class Magnoliopsida; order Malvales; family Malvaceae; genus Hibiscus; species Hibiscus mutabilis. Next base: position 41,938,587 of record CM033721.1, on the reverse strand, counting down.
CTACCAAGTCTACAACTATACCGATAAATGTTGCTTACCCTGCTCAATCTTTTCGAGGCAAGGGATTGAAGTAAGGATCGTCAAGGATCGTTGAGAGCTACATGGAAACCTAGTGGCTTAGGAAAACCACCAAATAGGCAGGAATCGAATGTATTTGCCCAGATGTACCATGTAAGGAGTTGGGAGGAAGATGATGAACCTGATGTCATTGCAGGTACTATTGAACTGTATTCCCACTCTTTATATGCATTGATTGAGCCTGGTTCCACTCACTCTTTTATAAGCACTGTGTTGATCAAAAAGCATAGTATGTCTTCTTAACCTATAGCATCAAAGATCATCGTGACTAATCCATTGGGTAACTGTGTCACCGTAAGTCTTGTGTGCAAGAACTGCCCCTTGATGATACAAGGGATTCCATTTTCGGCTGATTTATTAGCCTTATCGATCCACGAGTTTGACGTTATACTAGGTTTGGATTGGCTCAGTAAACATCAGGCTTGGGTAGACTGTAGCAAGAGGAAGTTGTATCTTCGAGGCCTTGGCAAGGAGAGCATAGCCCTAATGGATTCCTGAAACCCTTCATCGTGTGCCTTGACGTTGGAATCTATGGATGAACCTTGCTTGTCAAACATTAACATTGTATGTGAACTTCCTAACATTTTCCCTGATGAACTTTTGGGTTTACCCCTGACACGTGAATTTGAATTTGGTATTGAAGTGCAACCTAGACTGCCCCTTATTGAATTTGCCTACAACAATAGCTGCCAAACTTCTATCAAGATGGCACCGTATGAGGCATTATATGGCAGACATTGTAGAACTCCATTGTGTTGGTCTAAACTCAGTGAAGGCAAGATTCTAGGCCCTGATTTACTTCAAGAAACCAAAGAATAGATTACCATCATCCATGATCACTTGAAAGCTGCATTCAATCAACAAAAGGCTTAAACAGATCTTAAGCGAAGGGATATCTAGTATGAGATTGGAGAAAGAGCTTTTCTTAAAGTCTCACCGTGGAAGAAGGTTTTGAGGTTTGGCAAAAAGGGGAAATTGAGTCCCCGATTTATTAGACCCTTTGAAGTTATTGAAAAATTTGGCCTTGTAGCCTATCGACTATTGTTGCTCTCAAAACTGAATAAGATTCACAATGTGTTTCATGTATCAATGTTTCAGAAGTACCTCTCTGACTCTTCGCATATCATTAATCTAGAATCCATTGAAATCCAACCTAATCTATCCTATAAAGAAGAACCGGTTCAGATACTTGTAAAAAAAAGTTAAAGGACTTCGCAATAAAATTGTACTATTAGTCAAAGTGCTCTAGAGAAGCCACACCGTTGAGGAAGCTACTAGGGAACCTGAGGAGACAATGAAGAAGCAATACCCACATCTATTCGATTCAAGTAAAATTTAAGGATGAATTTTTCTTAACGTGGGAGAGTTGTAACACCCCAAAATTTGGTCTAATCGAAATTGAGTTCCGGTGAATGGAAACCCTACATCAGAAGGTCCAAATATTGTGTTGACTTTGACTGCAAGATCAATTGCATCAATGTTGGACTCTAATTGAGGCAATTCAGTGTTTAAGGACCTTATTGAATGTATTGAAATCTTTTAGTGGCTAAATTATAGAAATTGAAAGTTTGAGGGTTCAAGTGTAGAGAATTGAGAATTGAGGGGCTAACCTTACGATTAACCCCTCCTCAATTATAACACCACATACGAGGGATTATTTGATACAATTCCTTCATTGGAAGGAAAGCTATTCTAATAAAAGAAATTTAATAGCTAAAGCTAGAAACCTTACCCGATTGCTCATCAAGCTAGCATCTTCATCTCATCTTTTTCACCTAAGCACACACCTCCATTGTTGAGTGTTGTGGAGTTTAAGTTTTCTTTGGTTCATTGACATCGAATCATTACTACCGATTGGGTAAGCTTTATTCCCCAAACAATCAGTGAAATCCATGGATAAATCAAGCTTAATCTTAAGCTAGGGTTTTGGTCATCCACAAAATTTGTTGGCCAATAGCTATTTTAAGCGTTGATATTGATTTTGATATTGGTATATTGATTTCGATATCATAATATCTATTCTAACTATTTCCTACTATTTAACCTAGCTCAAAAATTGAATAGAGATCGTCCATCATCACCGACGAAAGCTAGGAACAAAGGAATTTCTATCTAAGAGCCGTAGGAGCATCGAATTATTGATGTGAGTGTAGTCGAAGTCTCGGGGTTAGGCTAGGTGCCTTTCCTAATTCCATTGTCATTGTATATAGTATTCCTAACATCGTTTTTAAGGAATATTGCATTGAACCACTTAGTGGATATAGTTGGCAAGTAGAGGTAAGTCACTGTATCGAATATCAGACATTGATATTGTTATAGTCATTACCATTGATCATTGTTATAGATTTCACCACTAATATAGCCAGTGAATTATTGAAGCATTGAACGTCGGACATAGAGAATAGTCATTACTATTGTTATCGTCATTGAACATTGATATCGATATAGTTATTGTCATCAAAACATTGAAAATAAAGCATCTATCATTGCCATTTCCATTGAGATCACTGAACACTTCCATTGTCATTGATATTGTTATTGAACATTGACACTAGAACATTACTCATTGATAAGAACATTGGATATTGTCATTGGACCCTGAATTCGAAAGACATTGGATACAATTGGCCTGCCATAGAATTCATGAGCTCATTGGTACGGGTGGACTATGATCCTTGGCTACGGCCATTATTGTGGTTAGGCGAAGGTATGATTTGTTATTGGTCATTTGGCGAGGTGGAGGGACTAGACCATTCATTGATTTAGCAAGGCGTAGGGAATTTACGTATCCACTATGTTGAATCAGTTCCAAGGATTAACATTGAACTATGAACTAAATAATATTGAACATGAAATATAGCATTGATGTTATTGAGCATGAGTTGTTATGCATTTCATTATTAATTGCATTGTTTATGACTACCTCACCAGGCAAAGTATGCTTAATTCATTTCATCTCATGCATTTTAGGTTGATCAAGTCATCGACTCGAGCTCAGTGCAAATTAGAAGTTTTGGCAAGTCATCACAAGACAAAAGTAATGTATATTGCCATTACAAACTCCTAGTATGGTGGCAAAGTAGTTGAACTAGTCATTTTTAGCCTTTTTGGTGTATGTGCACTGCCTATGTTTTGTATAAAGACTTAAGGCTCAATATGGTATATAGAAGCGTTTAAAAGTAAGCTAATTTGGCATATTTGGCTCCAAAAGGTGAAAATCTAGTAAATGGATTCAGACGTATGTGAAATTTGACATGCTAGTAAATTATAGTGTTTTGGACCTGCTGGTAAAGTTTCATTGCATTCGGACAACGTTTGATATGTTAATTTGAATAAAAACCAGATAAAATCTGTCATTACAGTACAGGGCATATCGATATGGGTATGCATAATTGGACTTAGTAAACAGGGCATATCGATACTTCACAGTGCGTATCGATGCGGATTTTGGTCACTGTAATCTGGAAGAATTAAAGGTATCGGTATGGTCTTAGGGTGTATCGATACGAGTCAACTCGTGCCGATACGGTCTCTAGTTGTATCGATACGAGTCTGTATATATTGAATGTGGGACTTTTAAATTAGGCATGCCGTACCAATACGGCCTTCTGGGTATTATCAGTTCAAGATATAGGATGTGGATGTGGCTAAGACTACCTTTCATATGAGGTACGGGCATTATAAGTTTTTACTGATGTTGTTTGGTTTAACCAATGCGCCAATTACATTCATGGATATGATGAATCGGGTATTCCATGAATTTTTGGACCAGTTTGTTGTTGTGTTTATTGATTATATTCTTGTGTACTCTCATACCGAGGAGGATCATGATAGGCACTTATGGATTGTGCTTCAGGCATTATTGGATAATCAGTTGTATGCCAAGTTAAGCAATTGTGAGTTTTGGCTTAGGGAGGCTGTCTTTCTTGTGTATATTGTGTCAGCCGAAAGAATTTGGGTGGATCCACACAAGATTGAGGCGGTGATAGGTTGGTAGCCACCTAAGTCCGTGTGAGAGGTTTATAGTTTCTTTGGGTTGGCTGGTTATTACCGTCGGTTTGTGGATGGTTTTTCAATGATTGTTGCTCCTTTGACCAAGTTGTTGCAAAAGAATGTTCATTTCGAGTGGATGGAGGATAGACAACGAGCTTTTGAAAAGTTGAAGGAGGCTTTGACGCAAGCTCCAATCTCGATTCAACCTGAGTCGGGTAAGGAGTTTGTTGTTTGTAGAAATGCATCATATGTTGGCTTAGGTTGTGTGTTGATGCAAGTAGGAAAGGTTGTGGCTTACGCATCTAGACAGTTGAAGGTGCATGAGCGCAATTATCCTATACATGATCTTGAGCTTGTCGCAGTTTTGTTTCCTTTGAAGATTTGTAAACACTATCTCTATGGTGAGAAGTGTGTTGTGTACACGGATCATAAGAGTTTGAAATACTTGATGACAGAAAAGGATTTGAATCTTAGGCAACGTAGATGGTTGGAGTTGCTTAAGGATTATGATTTGACAATTGAGTATCATCCTGGAAAGGCTAATGTTGTGGCTGAGGCTTTGAGTAGGAAGGTTGCAGTGGAGTTAAGGGCAATGTTTGCGCAGTTAAGTGTGACGTGGGATGGAGGCTTGTTGGCTGAATTGCAAGTAAAGCCATCTTTTTCATAGTTGATTAAGGACAAGAAACCTATTTGTTGAGTGAATCAAAAGATAGTGATTTGGCCAAGACGGGGTGAATTGGCTATTTAAAATTTGAAAGAGCAAAAAGGAAATTGAAAAATGAAGGACAAAGGCAATTATAGTGGTTCAAGCTTCTAACAAGCTCTACATCCACTACCTTAGCTCCCACTAAGGATTTTCAACAAAATCCACTAGATTTTCCCCTTTTCTAGGCTTATGAGGCAACCTTTACAATCAGTCAATCTTTCTACCCAAAGATTGACCCAAGAAGTCTCTCAATACAAAGAAGAAGTTGGCAATCTAAATATATCTCTCACAATATTGATATTGCCCTATTATAATCAAAACACACCTCAAACTCTAAATAAAGATTTACAATGAAGAACTCCAATGAGTTGGGTACAAAGATATGACTCTATAAGGCACAAAGGTTTGGATTAATGCTTGGATGTTGCTTGATGGTTCAATAGTTGTTGCTGGTGCTTTGGAGGCTTGCTTTTATACCCTTGCATTGATTTCTAGCCGTTTGGGTTGTTGAGATCCTTATGTAGCTGTTGGGCTGCATTTTTCGTGCAATTAATGCTCTTGATCAACCATCCATATCGGTACACGAAGGCCCGTATCGGTACCTGTCTATAAGAAGAAAGAGCTGTTGTGCACATAAAAATAGAGGTGTACCGATACGCAGGGAAGCATATCGGTACGATCTTAGTGTAACTAAAGGGGCGTATCGATACGGGTTCAACGATATTTTAAAATTGGTCTTTTCCAATAACTAACTCTAACGGCTAAATCATTAAATATTGATATTTGAGAAAATCTTTGAAGCTTACCAAAACACCTAGTGGTGTATCGGTACACAATGCTTAAAACTTAAACCCAGTATGAAGGTTGTATCGATACGAATGTGATCATATCGAAACATCTGAGGAAAAATACTTAGCCCATTTGAAGGCCGTATCAATACGGAAAGAGCCGTATCGAAATGGATGCTTATAGTGGCCAATGTTTCAAAAATGGTATTGATGCGCTTAGAGGTGTATCGATACGCCTGGGCATATTTCAATAGTTTGGCCTTTAAAATACTTAGAAAAATTTAGGGCTTTAAATTTTTGACTTAGAATCAAATATGCTTTAAAATATTTGTCAGTTTGGGATACTTTAAAAATTTGTTTGCTTTACAATTAAGTCCTTGAAAAATATTTGTTATATCAAAATCATCAAAGGTTTTACAATCTCCCCCTTTTTGATATAACAAAACCAAAGCAAAATTTTAAGTGTTTTGAAATTACTCCCCTTAGAGTAAGCTAGGTTTTGAAAAAATTTAGCTTATGCACATTCTCCCCCTTTTTGTTAGATCAAAATCAATGATAGTAAAGGATAATTCAAAGCAACATTCTTAGCATAATTCAAAGCATAATCTAAGCAACATAAGTATCATTAAGGCAACATAATCCAAATCCAAACAAAGCTAAAATTAAAGAATAGGTTCATAGAGTAAATATCATAGGTGCATAAAAAGAAAAGTCTAATATGAAAGGCAATGAAATGAAGGTCTAGGGAGCATCATCTTCATCCTTGTCTTGATCTTCATCTTCATCATGGGTGTGAGTAGCTTGAGATTGTTGCCATTCTCCATAGAAAGCCGTAAGTGATATGTCCATCGAACTTTGTTGGCTTTCTATGGCTTGAACTCGATCCTCTAAGGAAGTAAATCGAGTATCAATAGCTGCAAACCCTTCGGTCATGGTTGTCCTCAATGAAGTGAATTGCTCATTGAGATAAGCCATGAGAGTATCCATATCTTGTGGATCAATCGGAGCTTGGGGCGGCTGGAGGAGGAACTTTCGGTACTTCAGGAAACGCATCATGTGGAAGCTCGGCAAGACATAACCACTCACCATTAAAATAGTGGAACTTTGAATGAACAAGAGATCGCTCATCAATGGGGTCAGTAAGAGGCTCGAAAAAATATGGCGAGCAATCAATTTCCAACTGAGTGAACAGGTAACTCAAAGTTGTCCAATAAGTGAATGATGCAACAAGAGGGGTGTGTCGATGTTGGATAAGGTAGACTAGCTCTGCAAACATAATTCGAGCAAGATTGGGATGCTTCTCTTCATGAAAGCATCGAATCCAAAAGTCATCCACTTGACGAATAGTGGAAAACTTTCCACCGGATGGCCGAAACCACCAAGTGGTCATGAGATGCAGGAAACGATCATGAGCATTTAGAACCGTAACAGAACCGCCAAGAACATGTCCCAATGAGTCTTCATCATTGATTCCTTCATCTTCGAACCCAAAAACATTAACAAGAGTTTGAACATCAATCCGAAATTTCTTCCCCATTAAGGACTCAATAGCAATAACTTTAGTACGGTCTTGGTTGGGGATGCACCGGGCATTGGCAAAGAAAATCAAAACAAGATTATGGTACAAAAACCCGGGGATTGACAAAAAAGACATAAAGTTCCAACGGTGTAAAAGAGGAAGGTATTTGAACTTGAAACGTTCAGAATTTAAAAAAGGGATAGATGTTACTCTTTCACAGCGGATTTCATTATTTTGGTATTGCTTGAAGTTGTTTAGAGCCGTTGGGTTGCAAAAATCTTTTGATAAATGACACTAAGATTAGGACGTGCCAAATTATCTTCAGTAGAAGACTCGCCAACCTCGTTTGTTCGACCTCTTTTTCGTGGTGCCATATTGAATCTAAAATTAAGTTAAGGCACAAAATATATGTGTGCATAAATCATCAAATTCAATCCAATATGTTATCCAAAATTCAAGGTATTAATGAAAAACTATACAATATAATTTTAGAAAGATTTTGGTAAAAAGAAATCAAAAAAAAAGATTTTAAAATATACTGTATAATTTTTATATTCGAATCAAAAAATTCAGATTTTTGAAAAAAAATTTGCAAAAACTTAAAAACCCATACTATTAGTATACTTTTTGTACAAAAAAATATTAAAAATAGTATCTTAAACTAAACAAAAATAAAAAGAAAAAAGGAAATTGGAAGAATGGATGGATGATAATGCACCAATTTGATGAGATATCTTAGACTTGGTTTGTTGAACAATAACCCTCAAAATTTTGTGTGAAAAATTGGAGGATTTGAAGGGTATTTATAGTTGAAAAAGTTAGGGTTTTGAATGAAAAAGGGTTTAAAGAGATTGATTTAAAGTTGGATTCTCATTAAGGGCTCATTTAAAGACTCAGCGCCTGCGCGTACCGATACGCCACATGGTGTATCGATACAGGTGTGTCGAAACACAGGGACTGTTTCAATACGGACTTACATGTATCGAAACATGTTCTTGAGCCCGTATCGATACATTTGGATGCGTATCGATACACTTATGTTGAGAAATGCAATCTGGGTTGAGTCAAGAATGGTGTATTGATACACTCTAACCTGTTTCGATACGAATAACTCAAAAAATGCATTTTGGGCCACAAGTTGCTCAAAAGTTCAATTTTACTTGAACTAAAATGCATGTATATGATGAATGAACAGGATGAAGGTTAAGAATAGAGACAAGCTCCCCCTAACTAAAGGCATAGATGCATCAAGAGGCACAAATTACATAAACATGGCAATCAAATCAATTCAAGCAAATTCTTGGTCTTTTGGGACTCTATAGGGTCAAGGAAGGCTTGTTAAACCTAACTCTCTCCTAAGGGTCCAAAAACGTTCTTTATCTAATGGTTTAGTAAAAATATCCGCTAATTGGTTCAAGGTATCGATATACTCTAGAACTACGCCATTATTTAAGACATGATCCCTAATGAAATGATGTCGTAGTTCTATGTCCTTGGTTCTAGAGTGTTGGATGAGATTCTTAGTGAGACAAATGGCACTAGTATTGTTACACTTAAGGGGTATGGTATCTATTTCAACACCATAGTCTAAGAGTTGTTGTTTCATCCAAAGGACTTGAGCACAACAACTCCCTAAGGATATGTACTCCGCTTCGGCGGTAGATAAGGCTACACTACTTTGTTTCTTAGAGAACCAAGATATGAGCATACTACTTAGGAATAGACATGTTACGGAGGTACTTTTCCTATCGATCTTACACCCCCCATAATTCGCATCCGAATAAGCATGAAGGTTAAAGGAAGAGTCTCTAGGATACCAAAGACCTAAACTAGGTGTATCTCTAAGGTATCTAAAGATCCTCTTAAAGGCTACTAGGTGCGATTCTCTAGGGCTAGCTTGAAACCTAGCACACAAGCAAACACTAAACATGATATCGGGTCTACTTGCGGTAAGATAAAGCAAAGAGCCAATCATTGAACGATAAAGCTTAGAATCGACACACCTCATTCATCTTTGTCAAGCTTAATAGATGAGCTCATTGGAGTGGCTTGAGGCTTTACGTTCTCCAAGCCAAACTTCTTGAGAATATCCTTGATGTACTAAGCTTGATTGATGAAGGTGTCATCCTTCCTTTGCTTGATTTGGAGCCCCAGGAAAAATGAGAGCTCCCACATCATGCTCATCTCGAATTCACCTTGTATTAGCTTAGAAAATTCTTAGCAATAAACCTCATTAGTAGAACCAAAAATAATATCCTCAACGTGTATTTGAACTACTAAGATGTAATTTCCATATCTTTTAATGAAAAGTGTAGTGTCCACCTTGCCTTTTTCAATTAAAAAGTTTGAAAGCCTTTCATTCCAAGCTCTAGGAGCTTGTTTTAAATCATATAAGGCTTTGGTTAATTTAAAAACATGGTTTGGAAATTTTGGATCTCCAAAACCTGGTGGCTGTTCAACATACACTTCTTCATTAATAAAACCATTTAAAATGAACTTTTATCATCCATTTGAAAAAACTTGAAAGCATGCAAATACAAGAAGCATCCTAATAGCTTTTATCCTAGGAACGGGTGCACAAGTTTCATCAAAATCTATTCCCTCTTCTTGAGTGTAACCTTGAGCAACAAGTCTAGCCTTGTTTCTCACTATGTTACCACTCTCATCTAGCTTGTTTCTAAAGACTCATTTAGTTCCTATAGTAGATTGATTACTAGGCATATCAACTAATGTCCATACTTGACTTCTCTCAAATTGATTAAGTTCTTCTTGCATGGCCAATATCCAAAAATCATCTTTTAATGCTTCTTTGATATTTTTAGGCTCAATGAATGAAATAAATGCCACATTATTTATAAGTTTGAAAGAGGATCTAGTGGTTACCCCTTTGGCTGGATCACCCAAAATTTTACCACCTTTGACATAGTTGAACTCCCTTGGGTAGGTGACCTTCTTTTCCTCTAGATCCAAGTCCTTCAAGGCTTCAAGAGGTGGATCTTGTGCTTCCTCTTCTTTGCTTGGAATCTCATCCATCTTTGATGTTTGTCCTCCACCAATGGCTTCAATGATCCTTACATCATCATCATCACAAGATTTCTTCCTCGTGAGGAGGTTATCATTGAAAACATATATAGACTCTTCTACAACCAAAGTTCTTTTATTAAATACTCGATAGACTTTAGAGTTTGAAGAGTAACCTAGAAAAATAGCTTCATCAGTTTTTGCATCAAATTTACCCAAATTATCTTTTCCATTATTTAAAACAAAACATTTACAACCAAAAGGATGGAAATAGGTAATGTTAGGCTTTTTGGATTTTAAAATCTCATAAGATGTTTTCTTCAAAATAGGCCTAATCATTACTCTATTAGTTATGTAGCAAGCCGTATTAGTGGCTTCATCCCAAAAATATTTAGGTAAATTATTTTCACAAAGCATGGTCCTAGCCATTTCTTCTAAAGTTCTATTTTTCCTCTCAACTACCCCATTTTGTTGAGGAGTGCGAGGAGCTAAACAATTGTGGCTAATACCATTTTCATTACAAAAATCTTCAAAACCCATATTTTGAAATTCGATTCCATGATCACTTCTAACATGTGAAATTTTAAGATCAAGATCATTTTGGGTGATTTTTGAAAATGTGATGAATTTTTATAATGCCTCATCCTTAGTACTTAAGAAGAGAACCAAAGTGTATCTAGAATAGTCATCTACTAACACATATGCATATGACTTACCACCCAAACTCATAGTCCTAATAGGCCCAAAGAGATCCATATAGGTCAATTGTAAACATCTATTAGTAAAAACATCATTAATGGATTTAAATGAGGTTCTTTGTTGTTTACCCTTAGCACATGCATCACAAATTTTATCTTTAGAGAACTTTAGCTTAGGTAAACCTCTTACTAGATCAAGTGAAACCAATTTCTCTAAAACACTAATGCTAGCATGTCCTAGTTTCCTATGCCACAACCATATATCATTTTCATTATGTTCCACAAGGCATGCATTGGATGTATGTATGCCGTCTAAATGCACCATATAGATATTACCTATGTGATGACCTATGAGCATTATTTGATTTGTTTTAATGTTCATGATTTTACACCCATTAGCATCAAAAATAACATTAAAACCCTTATCGCACGATTGACTAATGCTCAACAAATTATGTTTAAGACCATTGACATAAAGAACATTTTCAATAAGAGTAGTTGAGAGATTACCAATGGAGCCAATTTCTTCAATGTGGCCTTTGGAGTTGTCACCAAATGTCACTACTCCTCCACTCTTTGGTTTGAGCTCCAAGAATCTACTCTTGTCTCCGATCATGTGTCTTGAGCAACCACTATCAAGGTACCAAGAATTTTGACTTGTGGTTTTGACCTTATAGCATTGCTCCCCCTACAAACAAAGATCAAGTTTTGAATTTTGGTACCCAAATCATTTTGGGTCCATAAATATTAGTTCCCAAAATCTTGGTTCCCTTAGGAATCCAAGAAGCAATAGCATTCATATTGTTAGAAACTATAAGTTCCTTCGTACCCATAGACTCCTAACTCTTTTAGTTTTAGATTGCTTTTGAAAACTTCTTTGTTTGGGGTTAAAAGTCTTTCTCTTTACATATTGGGTTTTTGAATAACTACCCTTTTCAAAGATATTTTTCCCAATAGTAAGAGAAGATTTAAGATTATCCACCTCATTTGTGTGATAATCTTGGAAATCGAAAATAAGTTTTTCTAAATCGTGAATTTTATTTTTAAGCTCATTTGAAAGATTTACCAAATATAAAACTTTCTTTTCTAATTCGGAATTGGTTTTTGAAAGAGACTCATTTTGAAATTTCAAATCAAAAATGTTTTTCTTGTTTTTCAAAATAAACTCTTTGTATTTATCAACCAATTCGTCGTAAACATCTTGTAGCACATCATAAGCATCATATAATTCATCATAAGTAAAAGATGATAAGTTAGAGTTTACCATTGGTTCCTCCTCAAGGGACATGAGGCAAAGGTTGGACACTTCATGCTCCTCATCCTCAGATGACTCCTCGCCACTCCAAGTTACCATTTGAGCTTCTTCTTCCCGAAGCTCTTCTTCTTTAGTTGAGGGCAATCGGTGCAAATGTGGTCGGGCTTCGTGCACTCATAACAAATGAGTTGGTCATTCTCTTCTTCTTTGCTCTTGTTCTTGAACTCCCCTCTTCTATTGAATTTTCTTCAATGGTTGGACTTCATGAATCGAGTAAACCGCTTGGCCAACATGGCCATCTCTTCGCATTCTTCCTCGCTTGAATCGCTCTCCTCAAAAAAAGCTTTGAGAGCAATATCAAGCATCTTCTTGTCCACCTCATTCTCTACTCTTTTCTTTTCTTCTTCCCTTCCTTGCTTCATGATCTCATGAGTAAGGAGAGATCCTACTAATTCATCGAGCTTCAACGTCTTCAAGTTCTTCGCCTCGATGATTGTGGTTCTCTTCCAATCCCATGATTTGGGAAAAGAGTAGAGTAGTTTTTGGACAAGTTTTTCTTCAAGAATGATCTCACCGAAGCCCTTTAGACCATTTACAATAACCAAGAACCGGTCAAACATCTTGGAGACGCTTTTATTTGACTCCATCTTGAAGTTCTCATAGCTTAGATTGAGGATCCTGATCTTTGTCTCCTTCACGTCGTTGGTGCCCTCATAAGTGGTCTCTAACTTGTCCCACACCTCCTTTGCACTTGTGCACGAAGACATCTTGGCATACATGTCAGGGTCGAGTGCACAAAACCAGATGTGTAGGGCTTTATTATTGATTTGGAGTCTTCTCCGATCTTCATCGGTCATCTCCACCCTTGTCTTTAGAACAAGTCTTCCTTCATTATCTTTTTTCATCGGAATGACTGGTCCATCTTCTACTACATCCGAAAGGACATAGTCAGTGGATTTGATGAAGAGCCCCATCTGGTTCTTCCAATAGGGATAGTTATCCCTATTGAAATAAGGTGGCTTTGTGATTGATTGTGACTCGTATAAATTTTTCCCGGAGGTAGAAGCCATGGCAAAAAATGGATAGATGATCAACACTCTTCAAGGATCGCCTCTTGTGGATGTTAAGCCTTCAAAGAGTTAAGCTATGATACCAATTGTTGAGTGGATCAAAAGATAGTGATTTGGCCATGAGGGGGTGAATTGGCTATTTAAAATTTGAGGGAGCAAAAAGGAAATTGAAAAATGAAAGACAAAGGCAATTATAGTGGTTCAAGCTTCTAACAAGCTCTACATCCACTACCTTAGCTCCCCCTAAGGATTTTCAATAAAATCCACTAGATTTTCTTCCCTTTTTCTAGGCTTAGGAGGTAACCTTTACAGTCGGTCAATCTTTCTACCCAAATATTGACCCAAGAAGTCTCTCAATACAAAGAAGAAGTTAGAAATCTAAATATATCTATCACAAGATGGATATTGCCCTATTACAATCAAAACACACCCCAAACTCTAAATAAAGATTTACAATGAAGAACTCCAATGAGTTGGATACAAAGATATGACTCTATAAGGCACAAAGGTTTGGATTAATGCTTGGATGTTGCTTGATGGCTCAATAGTTATTGTTGGTGCTTTGGAGGCTTGCTTTTATACCCTTGCATTGATTTTTAGCCGTTTGGGTGGTTGAGATCATTATTGTATCCGTTGGGCTACATTTTTCACTCAATTAATGCTCTTGATCAACCATCCGTATCGATACACGAAGGCCCGTATCGATACCTGTCTATAAGAAGAAAGGGCCATTGTGCACATAGTAATAGGGGCGTATCAATATGTGGGGAAGCGTATCGGTACGATCTCATTGTAACTAAAGCGGCTATCGATACAGGAGAAGCCGTATAGATGCAATTTTGCTTGCTTGAGCTACTGACTGAACCTGTATCGGTACATCTTAAGGGTGTATCGATACGAGTTCAACGGCATTTTAAAATTGGTCTTTCCCAATGATTGACTCTAACGGCTAAATCATTAAATGCTGATATTTGAGAAAATCATTGAAGCGTATCAAAACACCTAGTGGCGTATCGGTACGCAATGCTTAAAACTTAAACCCAGTATGAAGGCTGTATCGATACGAATGTGATCGTATCGAAACATCTAAGGAAAAAACTTAGCCCATTTGAAGGCCGTATCAATACAGAAAGAGTTGTATCGAAACGGATGCTTACAGTGGCCAATGTTTCAAAAATGGTATCGATACGCTTAGAGGCGTATTGATACGCCTGGGTGTATTTCTATAGTTTGGCCTTTAAAATACTTAAAAAAATTAGGGCTTTAAGTTTTTGACTTAGAATCAAATATGCATTAAAATATTGTCAGTTTGGGACACTTTAAAATTTTGTTTGCTTTACAATTAAGTCCTTGAAAAATATTTGTTATATCAAAATCATCAAAGGTTTTACACTATTGGTGATGCATTAGTACCGCATGTTAAGGATATCATGGATGGAAATCTTACAGATTTTCACTTTAATGATGATGGAGTGTTGTGTTTCTAGAATCGAATAGTTGTGCCTAATGATGATGAGTTGAGACGTAGCATATTGGTTGAGGCGCATACTAGTCCTTTTTCTATGCATTCCGGTATTACTAAAATGTATCGAGGTTTAAAGCAAGAGTACTACTGGATTTGTTTGAAGAAAGTTGTGGTTGATTTTGTTGATAGATGCATGGTGTGTCAGCGTGTCAAGGCTGAGCATCAATTTCCTTTCGGATTGTTGCAACCGTTTAGGATACCATAATGGATGTGGGAAAGAATCACCATGGATTCTGTGTCTGGGTTTCCGTTGACGCCCACTAAAAAGGATTCTGTTTGGGTGATTGTTGATTGTGTAACACCCTAAAGATTAGCCTAATAGTATGTTATTATTTTGAATACAATCTAATCGGTTTGTTTCATTTATAAACTAGATTCAATTAAGGGTATAAGACCAATTTGAAAGAAAAGAAAGAAATGCTAGCTATGTTCATATGACTAAACTGAAAGACACAAATCTAAAAGTTGCATGATAAAAATTTAAAGTGTTTAAGGACTTGCACAATTGTCAAAGCTAGACAAGGGCAAGTAGGGAAGGGATTTTTGGTCAAAGGAAACAAAAACAATGTCGGGAAGAGTGACATTCTTCCTTGTTTACCCAAAAGCCTTGGTCTAGAGGAAGAAAGATAAAGGAGATAAGGAAAAGCTTGGAGTTGAGCTACATTTTGGATATCTTTAGTGAAGTATTCGAATAGTTGGCTACATGGGTAAGAAATTTTCCCTTACTCTCTATTAGAATTAGATACAAGCTTGACAAATTCAAGAATGTTACTATTTTGGAATTTATGTTAGTATAATTATTTGAGAATGATTCTATGTTATGAAGTATAGTTATGAGAGTAATGTGTTGGATTGTTTTTATCTCTAGGTAGATTGTTGAAAGAGTCTAATTAAGGGCTGTATTCGAAATTGAGGGAAACTATGAATTTGCACAAAGTATAAAACTTGTTCTTCTATGCATCCTAGTGTTGATGTGAAGAATTGAATTTGCTTGATTGAGATAAACAATATAACCATGACCATATTCTGTTTTAGAAAGTTTTAAACAAACTTTTTGCATTGTTTAAATGTGGTGATTGTGTTAGAAATCCTAAATTTTATAGTCATGCTTACTAGTATTAAACATGGATGTTTGGGGTAAAGGGAGACTGTTTTAAGGGACTATTTTGCTTGCTAGAAACAATTTATGGATTGAACTGGGTTAAAGTGACTTGTTAAAGGGCTGTTTTAGAAGCTAAGAGAGGACTAAACTGTTTTGTGAAAATAAGAAATGTTTTGGACTTAATTGACAAAAGATAATGGACAGATTTGGTTTTTTTTAAATAGGGGACTATTTTCAATAAAATGAAGGACTGTTTTGCAAAAATTTAAGGGCTGTTTTACAACTAAAAAATAGGGCATTTATGCAAGCTAAATTTAGGGAGTATATTGCAATGAATTTGGATTTTTTGTAAATGGAAACGTAGATTGTTTTGTACACTTGATCAAAGAACGGTTTTCTAAGAAAAGGGGGGTTGTTTTGCTACTAAAATGGATTGTTTTTGAGATTAAACTAAAGGGACTGTTTTTTTATTATATATGAACCTTAGTGGACTGTTTTGCATGTGCATTAGAGTACATACGAAATTGAAACTGTTTTTGCATATACATGAACACTAGTGGACTGTTTTGATGTATATAAGTATGTATTCAAAGTGTATGGACTGTTTTGAATGCATGTAAACATATTAGGATTGTTTTGTGCAAATATATATGTATGCACATGAATATTGGACTGTTTTGGATACGTAGAAAAGTATATGGGACTGAATTGTACATGTAATTGTGTACTTATAAAATGGGAGTTGATTTGCATACTTAAGAACATTAGTGGGCTGTTTTGTGTGAATTTATATGAATACATGAGTATTGAGTTGTCTTGTAAGTGAATGAATGTTAAGGATTGTTCTAATATATGATTGTATCCTTTTCATAATTAGACCAAGAAGGAGTTGAAGAAGTAAGGAATATGGTAGATCAAATTGTAGATAAACAAAAGGCGATTTTGATTCGGGAGCAAATCTAGCTTGGATCAAAATGTGAGTGTAGTTTAAAGACTCGGGATAGGTTGAAACTATCCCGAGCACGTTATTCATTTTAATTTTCCTTGCTTGTATTTTCATCTAAGCTATGCTTAAAATGAGCTCAAAGGAGGAGCAAGATAAGTACTTAATTGGTAAGGATCTTGTGATGTGCTATGCTTGAATATGATGACATGCTTTGATGAAAGTAATTCTTAATTGTATAAGATTGATAGAAACCTTGGCTATGCCATGCTACCATTCGAAAATAATGGGAGATGAATTGTGAAATTCATGTGAATTGAATACATGCCTAATATGAGGAATAATAAGCTTTGCTCATTCGATTATAAGAACATATGTGTTTGGTGTTATAAGTCCTAAGTTTAGCCATGTGGTCATATGAACTATGATTGTGTTTTCATGGTAAGATACAAACTTTGTTGTATTTGTGTGAATTTGAAGCTATGCTCACCTCTGATAAGAATCAAGATATGCTCTTTGATTAAATGACCTTGGAGCTATGCTCATATTGGGATTCATATTTGTATATGAGCATGATAAGTCAAGCAAAATGATATGTTATCTGATTATCTGAATAAGGAGCTAAGCTCAACTCTGATTCGAATAAGATATGAAATAATTGAAAAGCCTTGGTTTCAAGTCAGTCATAGGTATAGTTGGCATGCCATAGAGTCCATAGAGCTCATTTTTTTGGGGTGGACTGCGGTCTTTATTTGGCGACATTAGGAGGGAAGTGTTGTGGTCACTTGGCGACAGTAGGAGGGATTGACCGATACTTCAAGTACCATTTGTTGGTGACAATTGGTTGGGGATTCGTGTACCTAGGCTACTTGATTCTCAAGGCTATGGTAAAGGAAAATAATGTAATTTATGAGCTAAACTAAAGAATTATGTTTGATACCTTATGTGACAAGTAAAACAAGTTTATGATATGCTAAGTTTGATACCTCATGTGACAAGTAACTCATATCTATGATATGTTATGATTGATACTTTATAAGACAAGTAAAACATGTATATGAAATGATATGTTTGAAATCTTGTGGCTAGGTTGACTTACTATTTGATTAAAATGATATGTGTGCATAGAGTATTTAGGTCATCTTTTTGATTACATATGTATATAAGTTTCATAAATATGCACCGCTTTATGTAATTAGTCTATTATACCTCATGGTTGTTTGTGGATTAACTTATTTTAGATATCATGTTTGAATGGTTGTTGAAGATTAAATTATATTAGGCTTAAGGTTCGAATAAAATGAAAATGAGTATTTGTTACCTAATTGTGAATTAAAATATGGTGTACCATTGATGAATCTTAATTTGAAAGGTTGGACATGAATGTGTATAGGTTGTGCAAATTGTGTCTTAAATTACCTTGGCTATGATTGTTTTTAACCAAATTATAAAGATAAAAGGATTTTCTACATGATAAGTAAAGTTAAGCTAAGCTACATTCGATGTATAATCAAAGTATATGATATGCCTCAGTTTTTGTCAATGAAATAGTGGTATTGTGAATACTTTAAACAAAAGGTGTACAAGTGAAATAAGTTTCCTTGACTACCATGGTTGATAAAAAGATTTCTTTTGATTAAAACACTAAACAAGCTAAGGAAATTGGCTACTTGCATGATAAGTAAGGATAACTATGTTATATCTCATTCCTTACATACATATCATGAAATTAGAATAGTCCATAATATTATAATGCCAATGTGTTATAATACTTTGACAGGTTATTATGAGTTTAAGCTCTTGGCTCACATTCATACTTAAGTAAGTTGGAAATTTGGATAATTAAGAGAACTTCATTTGAATCTAAAGGTGTGTAGCCGAAATATTCAACCATTGACTTGTGTGCTCTATTTTCTTGTGCCTTTAATACCTCATTAAGTGATTACTTACTTAGTTATTCTTGGCAATGTTTCAGGTTAATATTTGTATTCGTTTTTTCCTTGGAGCTCGGTCAAGATCTCAAGTATAAGAATGTACAAATTGTAAGCTTCTTTTGTTTAAAACTCCTAGTAGGGTGGCAAAATGTTTATATTTGCATATAGATAATTGTTAAGTTTGACTTGATGCTTGTGAGCATTCGGTTTTGGTTTGTAAATATGTATAAATGGCCTCTTATAAAATCTAGAGTTAATAATTGAACTTTAGATTTTCCTTGTTTCTTAAGTACTTGTTTTAACAAGTTTTGAAATTTGAGTAACAAAAGGTTGTAAATGGATAAGCTAAAGACTATAATGTGTCTTACTTTTGAATGTTATGAGTTTAATCAAGTTGGTCTAATAGTTATGAGCCTATTTGAGGCTAGACCCTAATTTAAGTCACTTGTAAACAAATGAACAATTTAATTCCTAAAATGATTAGGAATGATTCTTATCTTCTCTTGAATACCTTGAATGTTCATGTTTATTTGTCTATTGTATGTTTGTGTTGCTTGTAATACTTCTTAACTCGGTTTACTTCTAAACCAGTTAAGGGGTGTTACAAATTGGTTTACAAAGTGTGCACATTTTGTACCAGTGCATATGATGTATACCTTGGATAAGTTGGCGGATCTGTATATTGCTGAAATTGTGCTTTTGCACGGGGTACCCAAATCCATAGTTTCAGATAGGGATCCACGGTTTATAGCAAGATTTTGGGAGTGTTTGCATCGGGCTTTGGGTAAACGGTTGAATTTCAGTACTTTGTATCATCCTCAGATGGATGGTCAGTCTAAACGTGTGATCCAGGTCTTGGAGGATTTTTTGAGATGTTGCATCATTGAAATCCAAGGAACCTGGGAGAAATTGTTTCCTTTGGTAGAGTTCACCTATAACAATAGTTATCAGGCTAGTATATAGATGGCACCGTATGAGGCCTTGTATGGTAGGAAATGTCGTACGCCTTTGTGTTGGGCTGAGGTTGGGGAAAATCATGTTTCTATGCTGGATATGTTGAAAGATACAAATGTGAAAGTGAAGCTTGTTTGTGATTGCTTGAATGCATCCTCAGATCGTCAAAAATCCTACACGGATTTGAAGCGTAAAGAGATTGAGTACGTTGCGGAAGATCGTGTGTTCTTGAAGGTGTCACCTTGGGAGAAGGTGATGCAGTTTGGGTGCAAGGGAAAGCTTAGTCCGAGATTCGTTGGACCTTATGAGTTTGTGGAGCATGTAGGTCCTGTGGCTTATCATTTTAGGTTACCTCATGAGTTGGAGAAGATTCATGATGTGTTTCATGTGTTGATGTTGTGGAAGTACCAATCTGACCCACCGCATGTTAGCATATGGAGGATATTGAGTTACAGCCAGATTTATCTTATGATGAGGAATCTATACAGATTCTCGATTCTAGTAGTAAGGTTCTTCGTGGCAAGACGATAAAGCTTGTGCAGGTGTAGCGATGTCCCTCTTTTTTCTCATCGCTAAATAAAAACGAGGATTTTTGAAGTCGTTTGAAAGGTGTTTGTGATTCTTTTGGATATAAAATGTTTATTCCGTGGGGTTTAAAAAAACCGCATTTTAAAAAATTGAGTCGCCACCGGCCACTTAGGTAGGCCAGACACCATAAAACCAGAGATTCAAAAAGATTGGGTTCGGGAGTCGGTTACGGATGGGGAAGGATTAGCAACCCCACACCGCCCAAAATTGGTACTTTAATAATTACCGCTTTATTAATATTGGATTTTCCGGATTAAAGCGACGATTATTTTAAAATTCGGTCATAATTGCGAGTAAATTTTAAGGGCCCCGTTATCCGAGAATAAACGCCCAACCACTATCACTACGCCTGATACTGGCCCAGTTTATGCTCGGATAAAAGGGCACCGCATTAACAATTTATATACCATATGCAATTTTAGTGACAAAAATATAAGACATAGCAGATAATTTATGAACAATAAATATTCACATAGTAGAATACTAATCTAACATATATGAAATATGTAATTAAAATACACATATACATACCAAGCTTAATATCAGATAAAGCAAACTTAACATGCCACAATAACAAGGTAGGAATAAATACATATATAAACGAACATATATTTCAAAAAGACATACATACTAGTAATAAAACATATTTCAACATATATGAGACAATATATCCTACAAAAAAGAAAATACACTAACATGTAGCCTAAAAAGCCAAGAGAACATACACATATAAAAATATATAAAACATGCTATGTACGAACCAACTAGAACATAACATACTTAATACGAATAACCGGATAAAAAAGATACATAACTATCATAAGCTTAATACACATATACATGTAAACATAAAAATACGAGGGATATAAAATAAGACAAAAGAATACATTAACATATACGATTATAATACGAACATGAGTATTTACAAAGAAAAATAAAAGTCAGTGGCAGAAATTAAAGAACAATAATATGTAATTTAAGGACGAAAATGCGAAGTAAACGGAACCTAAAAGGATCAAAACTGTAATTGGACCAAGGGGCAGACCCAAAATGAAAAGTTCAAAAACGCGGGATGGTTAAAGGCGTAATTTTACCATTTGAAAACTGATTCGGTGTAATTTAGGGACTGGATTGCAAGATTTTGAAATACAAGAGGGACCAGAGTTGTAAATATACCATGCGGCAAGACAAAAGTGAAAATATTGGAAACGCGGGGGATTTAGTGTGTAATTTACCCATTTAACGAAATAATAATAACTATATAAACCCTATTTTTAGGCCGAAACCAATTTTTCTTTCATTTGCTTCATTTTCAGTTTTTATAACCAGCCCTTGTTCTTGTTTTCTCTCAAACCTCCCCCATGAAACCCATAATCCGGTGGTCGGCCGCCGTGTTCTCCGCCGCCGGCCGCCACTAACCGGCGCCGGCGAGCCTCAAAAACCTACCAAAATAACCCCCGTCTCACCCTCGACACGAATCCGAGGTTGGATTCAGAGGATACACCTCTATTTGCCCTAGATCTAGGAAATACGAAACAAAAAAACCCATTTTTTAAACCCGAAACGAAACTATAAGGGGTCTCCCCTTCCCTTCAGTTCACCATATCTGGCTTGGGGAAGCCGAAAGGCTTGTCACTGAGGAGGGGAGACCCACAAACGGCGACGGTAAGACCACTCCCTCTCTCTTTTTTTTTTACTTCTTTTGTGTATGCATGCAAAAATAAAAAAAAAAGAAGCGAGTATTTACCACTGGACTGACTTTTGTATTTCGATTGTAACTTCTGGTTCGATTACAACTTGTTCTTTTTTATTACTACTCTCTGTTCTTGTCTGTTACAACTCTCTCCGTTACAAAATATTTGTTTCGTACATATATATGCTTGTCTTTTGTTTTGGTACAAGTTGCATAATATTTTCTTTTTACAGATCTGGACTGACATTTCTTTTCTTGCTGTGTTTGACATGTTCTGAGCACGGTGGTTGAAGATCGGCATGGTGGCGATGTGGGGATTCTGCCAGCGGCCAGACGCGTTCTCGGCCGTTAGATCAGATCAGATCTAACGGTCGAGATGGCTTGAAGGATGAACGACCCAGATGAAGCCTCGATTTGGTGAAACGGCTCCAGATCGTGCCACGTGGAGCTCAGCAGTCGAGGAGTTAGAGCGCGTGGGGCTCACGCATGCGTGGGATATCAAAGCGTCCGCTCATGGACCACACGCGCGCGTGGCACTCGAACGGTCCATACGTGTGGAGAACGCGGCTGGCAGATATTTTAGTCCTTGGTTAGATCGTGGCCGTTGGATCAGATCTTGATCCAACGGCCCACAGTCACCTGCACACACAGTAACTGTAATTAGATAGGGTTTGGGCCAACCGGGCCTTGTAACTATTTGTAATTGGTCTTGGACTGTAATTTATTTATTTAATATATATATATATATATATATATTGGATTTCATTTCATATATCAGCCCAATAATATTAATAATAATATAATTATAGCAGCAATACACATACATAATACAAACATATACTTATACAAACATTAATTAATATAACATACTAGCATACGTACATATAATCATACACATAATTAACATAACATCTATATACATTAAACAAATACGCTCGTACTCTATAGATACATACGCGACACACATACACCATTAATACGTATACATACATAGCTTATAATATATATGCACACCACACCTTATATATATTAGTAATACTCATGCAAACAATAAACATATAATATAATAAGTATACATGCAACACTAATATGTATTTACAGGTAAAAATGAGTGATTACAGTTGCCCCTCTTTGCTTGTTCTCATGGAATGGGAAACAAAGCAAAGATTCATAAGCACTCATTTTTATCGACTTCCTTTTGTAGCTTTGGAAAACGTGTTCTTTTGGACATCTCCGCTCTTCCTTAGCTGAATCTTCGGGCTCGTAAGTTCTTCCTATATAGAGCTTCGTCACCTTCCGATCTTGGAGCTACAAGCTCTTCCTATATAGAACCCTTCGCTCAAACCTCGAGTTATGAGTCCTTCCTATATAGAACCTTTCACTTCGAGACCAGTAAAGCTTGGAGTCCTTCCTATATAGAACTCTTCGCCTTCAACGCTGGTTTCTCCTATATAAAACCTTTTGCGCCGTGATGGATTCTTCCGACCGGGAGTTCCTCCTATATAGAACTGCTAGTCTTCAAACCCCGGAGCCGCCAGTCCTTCCTATATAGAACTTTTGGCGTCTGAAATCTCGAGCTACAGTGTTCTTCCTATATAGAACCTTTCACTCTAAGACAAAGTGAAGCTCGGAGTCTTTCCTATATAAGACTCTTCGCTTTCGACAAAACAGGTTTCCTATATAACCTTGTGTGTCATAGGTGAATTCCTTCGACTGGGAGTTCTTCCTATATAGAACTGCGAGTCTTCACCTTGGAGCTGTCGTTCCTTCCTATATAGAACTTTTGGCGTTTGAAATCTTGGAGCTACGGATTCTTCCTATATAGAATCTTTTACTCTAAGACATTGAAGCTCGGAGCCCTTCCTATATAGAACTCTTCGCTTTCCACACAGCAGGATTTCCTATATAATCTTGTGTGTCATGGGTGAATTCCTTCGACTGGGAGTCCTTCCTATATAGAACTGCTAGTCTTCACCCTGGAGCTGTCAGTCCTATAGAACTTTCAGCTTCTGAAGCCTCGGAGCGGAGGATTCTTCCTATATAGAACCTCTTTCTGGAGCTTGGAAACATATGCCTTTTGTATGTAAAAACATTGTCTTTCATTTAGGATTCACACCACGATGGCCATCGATGTCTCTTTGAATCTGCAAATACCTGTCTGAGATAAAAACAAAAAGCTATGACAAATGAATTGACATGCTCCTAATCCTAGTGATGTCTGACTATTCATGATGCATGAGTGTCAATATCTTGGTGGGCTTGTTTTGGTCCTTGTTCGATCTCGGTGTTCACTTTCTCCTTTCTCACGGGCATTGATACCCCGCTTCACTGTCAGGTTCAACCATTCCATCCTTTCTTTTTCTCCACTTACGACTTGGAATTCTAAAGTGTCCTTTCGGGTTTTCACTTTAGAGAGATTTTTTTTTGTTTTTTTTTTGTTTTTTTTAGGGGTGCCCTTCTGGGTTTTCACCCAAGAGATCTCTCTTGTTATCTCGCATGCCTTCCTTGAATAGACAGGACGTACGCCATTAGTCATCCTATCCGGTTGTTTGAAGCTTTCCGTCTTCCCTGTCAATAGCCATTATGTAGGGAATTAGAGGGCAGAGTTAACATCATTTTCTTTGATCACCTGCATTTTTAAGGTTAGATCACAGTAATGCTCCGAAATCTCTTGTTTCATTATAAGCCTATGTTAACTTATTTGACTGAAATTAACAAGAAGGCAAGGAATGGATGCTCAAAAACACGGTTTTATTACAATTAAGGGCTTGGGATATCTTAAAAAAGAGAAAGGTATGACACACATGAGAAAGAAGAAAAGTTAAGTATGAAATACAAGATCCCTCATTATCTTCGATATGAATGATACATGATCCTGTCAACCGGTGTAGAATTTTTGCCTGGAGCCTCCTCTTCATGATGTTCATGGGGATACCCTTCTCTTCGGATATTCAACTTTTCAATTTACTCGAGCCGCCCTTTGCGGGTTTTCAACTCGGGTTCTCCCTTTGCTTCAAGAAGCCCAGTTTCGGGTTTTCGCCCTGAGCTCTCCATTTTTGTTCTCTTTTTCATCATTTTGTTTTGTTTTGTTTTGTTTTTCAAAGATAGTATTTCTTGACAGCATCAGAATTTACAGGGTTCTTCAGCTCGTCTCCATCCATTTCTGTTAGGATCAGGGCTTCTCCTAAGAAGGCCTTTTTTACGACGTACGGTCCTTCCCAGTTGGGCATCCACTTTCCTCGAGCATCTTTCTGGATCGGGAGGATTTTCTTGAGCACCAGATCCCTTCTTTGAATTCTCTTGGGCGCACTTTTTTGTTGTATGCCTGCACCATCCGCTTTTGGTACATCTGACCATGACAAATGGCCTTTAGTCTTTTTTCGTCAATGAGATTTAGCTGGTCGAGTCTGGCCTGCACCCATTCAGCTTCTTCCAATTTTACTTCGTTTAAGACCCGGAGAGACGGGATCTCTACCTCGATTGGGAGTACTGCTTCGGTACCATACACCAAGGAGTAGGGTGTTGCCCCCGTTGATGTGGGAATGGACGTCCTATGGGCGAAAAGGGTAAATGGCAACTTCTCATGCCAATCCCTGTAGATATCCGTAGTCTTTGCTATGATCTTCTTTATGTTCTTGTTTGCTGCTTCCACTGCTCCATTCATTTTAGGACGATAGACTGTGGAATTATGGTGTGTTATCTTGAATTGAGTGCACACGTCCGTTATCATTTTGTTATTCAGATTGGAAGCGTTGTCGATGATGATCCCTTCTGGCAATCCGTATCGACAAATAATCTCCTTCTTTAAGAACTTACATACTGTAGTCCTTGTGATGTTGGCGTAAGACGCTGCCTCTACCCATTTAGTGAAGTAGTCTATGGCGACCAAAATGAAACGGTGTCCATTGGAAGCTTTCGGATGAATCTGCCCGATGACGTCCACGCCCCACGCTGCGAAAGGCCACGGAGAATTCATGGTGTGTAAAGGCGATGGGGGTGCGTGAATTTTGTCAGCGTAGATTTGGCATTTGTGGCATTTTCTGGCGTAATCGATGCAATCTCCCTCCATGGTCAACCAGAAATAACCATATCTCATAATTTTCCGGGCTATAGACAGCCCGTTGGCGTGCGTTCCACAGAGTCTGTCATGTACTTCAGCTAAAATCTCATCCGCCTCCCGGGCATCCACACATCTCAGCAATGTCTGATCATGACTTTTCCTATATAGGATTTCCCCATCTAGGACATATTTTGTTGCCATTTTTCTGAGCGTTTTTCTGTCATTGTCGTTTGCCCTTTCTGGATACTTTCGAAGCTTGACATATTGCAAGATGTCATAGTACCATGGGTTTCCATCAATCTCTTCCTGTACATTACAACAATGAGCAGGCTTTTCAAACGTATGCATCTTAATGGGCTTCATTTCTGCCCTGGTGTTTGTTTTAAACATGGATGCCAAGGTTGGCAATGCGTCTGCCATCTGATTTTCTTCTCGGGGTAGTAATTGAAGCTGACCTTTTCGAACTCTTTGGTAAGCTCTTGGATCAATTTGTAATGTTTGACCAACTTCAGGTCCCTGGTTTCCCATTCCCCGCACAATTGGTAAATTACTAAGGATGGATCTCCGAATACTCGAAGTTCCTTAATCTTTCTTTCAATAGCTGAGTTCAGTCCCATAACGCAAGCTTCGTATTCAGCTATATTGTTTGTGCAGAAGAATTCCAATTTGCTATTGAAAGGATAATAGACGTCCTCAGGAGAAATTAGCACTGCTCCTATCCCATGTCCGAGGGTGTTAGAGGCTCCATCGAAGTAAAGCTTCCATGATTTATCATCTGAAACCTCTTTTTCGATTGTAATGCACATCAAGTCTTCATCTGGGAAATTAAAGTTCAATGCCTCATAGTCATCCGAAGCACGACTAGCTAGGAAATCTGCTACGGCACTCCCTTTTACGGCTTTCTGGTTGACGTATACAATATCGAATTCGGATAAGAGCATCTGCCATCGGGCCACCCTTCCCGTTAGTGCTGGTGCTTCCATTAAGAACTTCAATGGATCTAGCTTGGATATCAACCAGGTAGTATGGTACAGCATGTACTGTCTAAGCCGCTTGGTAGCCCAAACTAGAGCACAACACAGCTTCTGCACTGGCGGGTACCGCGTTTCGCAATCATTGAATTTCCTGCTTAGGTAATAGATGGCTTGCTCCTTTTTTCTTGACTCATTGTGTTGCCCCAGTACGCATCCCATTGAATTCTCAAAAACTGTCAAGTAGAGAATTAATGGTCGACCAGGTACTGGTGCGACTAAAATTGGAGCATTTGTCAGGTACTTTTTGATCTTTTCTAGGGCTCTTTGACATTCCTCATCCCACACACCAGGATTATTCTTTCTAAGAAGTCTGAAGACAGGGTCACATTGGTTGGTTAATTGGGAAATGAAACGAGAGATATAATTCAGCCTCCCTAGGAAACCGCAAACTTCCTTCTGAGTGCGAGGTGGTGAGAGATCCTGGATGGCTTTCACTTTATCTGGATCAATCTCAATCCCTCTTCTATTTACCACGAACCCTAGGAGTTTTCCAGAAGTAACGGCGAAGGTACACTTGGCAGGATTGAGCCTCAGTTGGTACTTCCGTAGTCTTTGGAATAGTTTTCTCAAGTTTTGTAGCTGCTCTTCCTCTGTTCGGGACTTGGCAATCATATCGTCTACGTATACTTCTATTTCTTTGTGCATCATGTCATGGAAAAGAGTCACCATTGCTCTTTGGTATGTTGCCCCTGCATTCTTTAGCCCAAACGACATCACTTGATAACAAAAAGTGCCCCACATGGTTATGAATGTGGTCTTCTCCATGTCGTTAGAGTCCATCTTTATCTGGTTGTACCCTGAGAAGCCGTCCATGAAGGAAAACCATGAGTGTCCTGCAGTGTTGTCAACCAGCGTGTCAATATGTGGTAAAGGGAAGTTGTCTTTAGGGCTGGCTCGGTTCAGATCCCTATAATCTACACACATACGAACTTTCCCGTCTTTCTTTGGTACTGGTACAATGTTTGCAACCCATTCGGGGTATTTGGCTACCTCCAAGAATCCTGCATCAAACTGTTTTTTCACTTCCTCTCGGATTTTTAACAACATATTTGGTCTCATTCTCCGAAGTTTTTGCTGTATTGGTTTGCACTCCAATTTTGTTGGCAATTTGTGCACCACTATGTCGGTATTCAACCCTGGCATATCTTGATAAGTCCAGGCGAAGACATCCTTGAATTCCTGAAGTAGGGCTATCAGTTCATGCTTGGTTTTCGAGGAAATCGTCGTTCCTACTTTTATTTCTTTTCTCTCTTCTTCAGTCCCCAAGTTGACAATTTCTGTTTCTTCTTGATGGGGCATGATCTGCCTTTCTTAGTTGTCCACCATTCTCTTTAACTCTTCTGGGACCTCACTTTCTATCTCATCATATCCTTCCTCAATTTCCTCCGAGACCTCAGGGCATTCAAAATTCACTCCAGGATTGGATCCTGTATCATTCATATAATCAATCATGAGCGACCTGCATTAAATGAGAATGAATTGTATTGGGAAAGAGACGGCTTTATATGAAGGGAATGAATATGAAGAATGCATGAATGAAATAAATGAAACTTTGGTCATTTTTAAGAAAGTGGGGATATTTTCATTTCAATCAAAAAGTTAACATAGGTGCCCCGTACAAGAGATCCCCATTGTTTACGGGCAAAAACAAAAGGTTGATTCGGAGCATTACTCTGATCTATTCCTAAAAACTACAGGTAGATCAATGCAGCTCCAGTTATCGAGTGTTTCCCCGGGACGGCAAGGGCGGATGTTGGTCAACATTTTGCTGCCTCGGTCCTTTTCAGCTATCATGTTGATGTACATCCCTTCAAATGATTCACTGAGTATCTCCTCCTGGTTGAGTACTTTATTTTCCTTCATTGCCTCTCCAACATCTTGACCTGGCTGGTAGAACCCTCCGGAGACAAAAGTAGTTTTCAAACTAGGAAAGGACATCGGTCTCCACGGAATGTCTTCTCCTTTAGATCTGGATTTTCTTTGCTCTTCCTTCCTCTTATATTCCTCTTTCTTCTGTTGGACACTTGGTTGGTAACCTAGCCCGAAATGATCCTTCTTGGTTATCATATTCTTGGGTCTCAGGTTTCCTTGTAATTTCTTCCCCAGCCCTTTTCCTATTTTGGCTCCTCGGCCCAAAGTTTCTGCGACAGTCATCTTGGTACAATTAGATAACCTGGGGTATGGGATCCGACTTCCCTCCGAAATGAATGTGTCATTTACTAGTTCCAATGCTCGGAACGAGCATTCTGCAGTATCTTCATCATTTTGAATGTAGGGGGCGTCTGATGTCACTGAAGCAACAAATTCCTGCTCTGCCTCTACTATGGCCAATTTGCCTTCGACTACAAATTTTAATTTCTAATGCAATGATGAGGGGACAACTCCTGCGGAATGGATCCATGGTCTTCCCAACAAGCAGTTGTAAGATGGTTTTATGTCCATCACCATAAAATCGATCACATATTCAGTTGGTCTGATCAATAGGGGCACCTCAATTTTCCCCATTATTCCTCTTTGCGTACCATCAAAGGCTCTTACCGAATTGTGGTAGGGCTTTAGGTGCGAACCATCTATTGGCAGTTTTTGCAGGGTCACCATAGGTAAGACGTTCAATGCTGACCCGTTGTCGATCAGTACGCCTGGTACTACATACCCTTTGCAGTGGGTAGTGATGTTAAGGGCTTTGGTAGACCCCATTCCTCCCTCAGGGATCTCATCATCACTGAACGTTATATGATTATAGGCAGTGATATGCCCCACTATCATGTCCAGATTTGTCACAAAAATGTCTTGGGGCTCAAAAGTTTGATTCAGCACTTTCAATAGCGCCTCCCGGTGCTTTTCTGAACTCAAGAGTAATTCCAGTACTGTGATCCTGGCTGGTTGCTTTCGTAGTTGTTCCACTACGCTGTACTCGCTATGCCTTAAGAACTTCAGAAATTCTTTGGCCTGGGCCTCAGTTACCGGCTTATTTATCTTTGGGGGAGGTTCTTCTCCAAATATCTGCGTAGGGCTAACTGCTGTACTCGTCCCCTTATCTTTTTCAGTTGCTTTCAAAGCCTCGGAGGAATAACATTTGCCGCTCCTTGTGAAATGGCCTGCCTCACCAACGTTCACATCGTTCTGGCTTTGTTGGTCTTTCAGCGTAGGCTCTTTTACCTGACCATGTTCTGGTTTTCCTAGCGTGGTCACATTTACAGCATAATTCTAGGGGGTTTGCCTCATATCTTTGAATGGGAATGGAGATGGTGCTGAAATGATGATCTTGGGGCTTATCTTGCTGGTTTCTCCTTGGGAGGCACCTGCATTCCCTGGCCTAGGAGAGATGATAAAAGGTCTATCATTCCCGTATTTAGATTTGGGGCTATCCGTCATGTGTACGTCCGACCCCTTCTTTCCCATGGGCTCCTCAAAGAATTCTATTTGTTTTTCATTCATTAATTGTTGTACCAACCTCTTGAACTCATCGCACTCTTGGATATCATGCCCTTCAGTCTGGTGGAATTCGCAATACTCTCCACATCCCTTCTGCCTTGTTATCATGCCTTTGTTGATCACACGAGCCATGCATAACTGTTGAAATACCCACCGTAAAGGAGACTTGATTTCTGACACATCATCCTTAATCCTCTTGGTAAAGTATTCTTCAATAACATTTACCCTTCTGCTCCCATGATTAGGCAGCGGGTTGTTGGCTACACTCGGCTCTTCAAACTTCAATATCCCAGAATCGATTAAGTTCTGCACAAGTTTTTTGAAAGCAAGGCAGTTCTCAGTGGGATGTCCAGGGGTACCGCCGTGATAGTCACAATGCGCGTTCGGATTATACCAAGACGGGAAGGGCGGATTGACAGGAGTGACGATGTATGGACGGACTAGGTCTGCTTCATACAACTAGGAGTAAAGTTCTGAGTACGAAACAGGTAGGGGAGTGAAAGTTCTTCTCTCTTTCTCTTTTCTGGCGATTCTCTCATCTCTTTGATTCGAGTTTTGTGTTTTTCCCACAGGTGCTTGTGGCTGTGAGACTGTGAAGTTCTTCGGGGCGGTATAAGTGTTGGTGGTGTTTACTTCATTTCTCTTATTATACTTCTGAGACCCTTCCCCGCCATCAATTCTACCGCTTTTAATTGCCAGTTCAAGGGACTCCCTAGTCCTGATTAAGTCAGCAAAGCACTGCGTTGTGTTATTAATGAGACGATCAAAGAGTGCCCCTTTCAGAGTATTGACAAATAACGGCGTAATTTCATGTTCCGGGATAGGTGGCTGAATTTGGGCGGCCACTTCTCTCCACCTTTGGGCGTATGCCGCAGGCTTTCGTTGGACTTCTGCCCCATATTTTCCAACATAATTCTGCTGGGGGTCATATTTGTTACATGCTTGTATTGCTCAGTAAATGCTTTTGACATATCTTTCCATGTCTTAACATTTGCCTTGCTCAACTGGGTGTACCAACGTAACGCCGCTCTAGTTAGACTGTCCTGGAAACAATGGATCAGTAGCTTTTCGTCCTTATGGTAGGCCACCATCTTTCGACAGTACATTGTTATGTGTGCGGAAGGACATGTGGTTCCATCGTATTTGTCGAACTCTGGCGTTTTAAATTTTGGCGGCAGGACAAGATCAGACACCAGACTTAAGTCGCTAGCGTCATTTCCTGATTCTTCATTTGATTGTAACGTTTTAAATTTTTCCTCCATGAGGCGAAACCTTTCCTCCCACTTTTTCTATACCTCGGTCCTGATCCTTTCAACCATGTTCAGGTCCGGCACTTCTTCTTCGTAGAGTGCTTCAGCATCGAGGGGTTGAGTTTCAAGTGCCCCTATTTGAAAGCTAGATGACATTCCTGCAGGGTCAATATACACCTTCCTATCCGGGTCTGGTGCAGTTGGTTGAACCTTGTAGTGAGCTGGGGTACCCTCTGGCTCTTGAATGGTTTCTCCTTCCACTCTTTTTCCAAGACTCTTAGCCAACAATGCGGTTATGTTGGATACTATAGATGCTTGCGACTGCGCAATCTGATCACTGAGGCTTCTCTGGGCCTCTTCAAGCCTTGTCTCGAGCTCTTTTTGCCCTCTTTCTATACTGATTATCCTGTCTTCCATGAGTTTGCTTTGTAACCGGGTAAAGTATGGGTGATGAATGATTGCGGATTAACTACACACAATGCCACAATATTCAATATGTTAATATGGTCGCAAGAAATAAATGCTTGTATAATGATGCGAATGTCATGATACAAATGCAAGAATGTATGCAGATAAGGTACTGATTCCGCTGGTAATCACCCTTTTGAACTACTTCCACGGGAATTAAAGGGTCTAGATTACAACAGAGTTCGTGTTACAAAATAAAGATCCCTAATACAAAAGATCTAATTACAACACAGAGTCCTATAGATAAGCTCTAGCTCTATCTCCTAATTTTCCAATTGCCCTGAGCAGCTTGAGGAACCTGGGAGCTTCTTCCATTTCCGGGACTATGAAAGGTCGGAGTGTCTCAGCCTGAACAGCTAAATCATTCACATGCCTGGCGACTCGCTGTATGTCCACCATTAGGTTTGCGTAATACTGGTCCCTGTCCTGTACCATCCGGGCAGCGTCGCGCAGTCTCTTTTGCCAATAGGTGTCCCCTCCGGCTGTAGCTTCCTCGAACACACTAATTCTTTCCTTGTAATCCTCAACAGTTGCTTCGAGGGACTCAATTCGTGCTCGTAACATGCTTGCTTTGCGCTCTCTTTCTTGAAGCTCAGTGAAACCATTTCTGTGGCAGTACATTCGAAGTGAGTGTTCAACTTCCACCACCTTTCCTTTTAATTCGCCATTCTGACTTTGGCTTTGCTCCAGACTTTGAATAGTGTCATCGTACAATTTTTGCATCTCTAACAGTCTATTTCGGCTACTCATGGACTTTCTTTTCCATACGGCGACGCTTTCTTTCTCATGATGGACAGCTTGCTTTCCCTTGCTGATTTCTTTCCTGAGTCTTTCCTTTTCCTGATCAATGGCCTTCTTGGAGGATCGTTTTTCTTCTTCCATAGCCAACCGGTAGCTTTCTATCTCTTTCTCGATTGCTCTCTTACTGATTTCTCGTTCGTCTTCCACCAAACGGATACCATTCATTCTTTCTCTTTCCACGGCTATGAATTGACTCCGGCTGGCCTTCTGTATTTTTGCTTGTAGTAGAAGGACATCTTTTTGATAAAGAGCATTCTTGTCGTTCAAATCTGCATTTAATTTCTTCAATTGCCTAATGATCCCGTCCTGCTCGTCAACCTCTAAGCTTGCCTTATAGAGCTCGCTCGCATGTTGGGTCTGTCGGATGTCCATTTTCCTTTTAACTTCTTCGAGTTCATTCCTTAAGATGTCAGCTTCAGACGATACCACCCTTGTAAGCTCTTCGAGTGACACTGCTGGTCCTTGATCAGATTCGGGAATCACATTATTAACCCTCAAACGTCTCCAAAGATCGTAATCTGGGGTAGTCATGTGCTCGGTATCTCCTTCCACCCGGATCCGGTAACAATGGTCCCAGGCCCTCATGATGGTCTGAATTTTTTCTTTGAACTCCCCTTTGAAAAGAAATTCAGTTTGGCTTAATCCGACAGTATTGGGGATGAACTGTCATGATCCGAACTGTCGAGACACTAAAAGCGGAGCACAGGCGATCCCTCCATGCAATCCCAACATCATCAGCCAGTTGAAATCACCACAACTGTATAGAAAATAATTAACTTTACCGAGCCATGGGACCCTCCATGCTATGTCTTCATCTTGAATGTTCCTGAAGAAACTAGTCCACATTTTTGTTTTCAAATCCTCTCGCCATTCCTTTGCTAAATACTCCCGTAAAGGCGAAAAACCTTGGAAGGATATCCCCGGCAGGACCCTCGTCGGTGTCTTCCACATGTGACTCTGAATCCATACTTGTAACAGCTGTGCGCATCCTCGAAAATGTCCTTCTTCATGTTTCCGGCTAGCATTTAAGGAAATGAAAGTCTCGACCAAGAATGCTGGTACTGGGTTTGCTTTCCGTTTTACCCGCTCAAACAAGTCCAGAATGGCTATGTCAATGTTCCCGAGTACTCTTGGAAAGATCACCAAGCCATATATTCCTAAGGCGAACAAGTCCATTTTCTTTGCCTCGTCTGGATGTGTCGGTATGATGTCCCAAATACTTTCCCATGCAAAGACTGTATTGTCTCCTCGGATCTGAAGGAGGCCATTAACTCAATCGTCACTCATTCCTGCAAAGGTTTTGAGTTTCGCGGTGTAATTCTGATTCCTCGGAGGTTTCGCGTAGATCCAATCTTCCTGAATGTTTTTCTGGTTAAGTAAAGCCGTGTATTCTTCTACCGTAGGCATCATGTCCTGCCCATTGAAGGTGAAGCAGCAAAAAGCCAGATTCCAGAACTGGACTATACCTCGGAGTAGGGGCTGGTTAATCCGAACATATAACAGCTGTGCAATGTCGCCATAACTATCGCAGAACAAGTCTTGTAGTCTTCGGTCCCATCTTTCCCAAATGCTTTGAAGATCCCATAGGTCGTTCTGTTGGAGACTCACATAGGTGTACCCTGCTATTACGCGTTCGTGCGGCAAACTGTCCCCTTGGATTTTCTGGTTGACCTCTGACCAATGTCTGACTGACAAATTAAGCACTTCTTTCCTAAGACACCTTTTTCCATGGTGAAAGACTTTCTGATCAGGCAAACCACTTGATCCAGTGCCTTTATGTGATGCAAATGTATGATGTATGAAAAAAAACAAAAGCGAAAAGAAAACAAGTCAGTACCAGATAAAATTAATAAATATGTAAATAAAAGGACAAAATTAAACAGAATAAACACACAAAACAACCCTATTTATCCCGTCTAAAACACCTAAGGTTATTCGCATGGCTCTAACAGGGTGGGTTTCTATGTTCTCTACATGCAGTGTTGGTGCTAGGAGGTACCCGAATTGTCCTTGTTGTCCTCTACTAAGAGTAGCAAGGCCCCCGATCATCACCCATTATAGGCTCCTTTCAACCGGGTTCAATTCAGGGGGACCCATTCGCTTATGCCCGTACGAAGGAACGATATCCTTACGAAAGCATAAAGTACTCGATCCCCGAAGGTACTTGCTAGGCCCATACGGGAGAACGATATCTCCACGAAAACATTAGCGTTTTCCCCCCACTTAAAAAAGACGGGTTTATATTCCATATTTTAAATGCGTTAAAATAAACGCGCAATTATGACCGAATGTTAATTTAATAGTAACTTTAATCTGAAACTTCCAATATTAGTAAAGCGGTAATTATTTTAAAAGCTTGACTCTCATTTGTTTTTTTGAAAAAAACAAAAATTTCCCCAGCGGAGTCGCCATCTGTAGCGATGTCCCTCTTTTTTCTCATCGCTAAATAAAAACGAGGATTTTTGAAGTCGTTTGAAAGGTGTTTGTGATTCTTTTGGATATAAAATGTTTATTCCGTGGGATTTAAAAAAAACGCATTTTAAAAAATGGAGTCGCCACCGGCCACTTAGGTCGGTCGGACACCTTAAAACCAGAGATTCAAAAAGATTGGGTTCGGGAGTCGGTTACGGATGGGGAAGGATTAGCACCCCCACACCGCCCAAAATTGGTACTTTAATAATTACCGCTTTATTAATATTGGATTTTCTGGATTAAAGCGATGATTATTTTAAAATTCGGTCATAATTGCGAGTAAATTTTAAGGGCCCCGTTATTCGAGAATAAATGCCCAACCACTATCACTACGCCTGATACTGGCCCCGTTTACGCTCGGATAAAAGGGCACCGCATTAACAATTTATATACCATATGCAATTTTAGTGACAAAAATATAAGACATAGCAGATAATTTAAGAACAATAAATATTCACATAGTAGAATACTAATCTAACATATATGAAATATGTAATTAAAATACACATATACATACCAAGCTTAATATCAGATAAAGCAAACTTAACATGCCACAATAACAAGGTAGGAATAAATACATATATAAACGAACATATATTTCAAAAAGACATACATACTAGTAATAAAACATATTTCAACATATATGGGACAATATATCCTACAAAAAAGAAAATACACTAACATGTAGCCTAAAAAGCCAAGAGAACATACACATATAAAAATATATAAAACATGCTATGTACGAACCAACTAGAACATAACATACTTAATACGAATAACCGGATAAAAAAGATACATAACTATCATAAGCTTAATACACATATACATGTAAACATAAAAATACGAGGCATATACGAGGGATATAAAATAAGACAAAAGAATACATTAACATATACGATTATAATACGAACATGAGTATTTACAAAGAAACATGACTCAAATGAAAGAAAAATAAAAGTCAGTGGCAGAAATTAAAGAACAATAATATGTAATTTAAGGACGAAAATGCGAAGTAAACGGAACCTAAAAGGATCAAAACTGTAGTTGGACCAAGGGGCAGACCCAAAATGAAAAGTTCAAAAACGCGGGATGGTTAAAGGCGTAATTTTACCATTTGAAAACTGATTCGGTGTAATTTAGGGACTGGATTGCAAGATTTTGAAATACAAGAGGGACTAGAGTTGTAAATATACCATGCGGCAAGACAAAAGTGAAAATATTGGAAACGCGGGGGGATTTAGTGTGTAATTTACCTATTTAACGAAATAATAATAACTATATAAACCCTATTTTTAGGTCGAAACCAATTTTTCTTTCATTTGCTTCATTTTCAGTTTTTATAACCAGCCCTTGTTCTTGTTTTCTCTCAAACCTCCCCCATGAAACCTAGAATCCGGCGGCCGGCCGCCGTGTTCTCCGCCGCTGCCGCCGCTAACCGGCGCCGGCGAGCCTCAAAAACCTACCAAAATAACCCCCGTCTCACCCTCGACACGAATCTGAGGTTGGATTCAGAGGATAAACCTCTATTTGCCCTAGATCTAGGAAATACGAAACAAAAAAAACCCATTTTTTAAACCCGAAACGAAACTATAAGGGGTCTCCCCTTCCCTTCAGTTCACCGTATCTGGCTTGGGGAAGCCGAAAGGCTTGTCACTGAGGAGGAGAGACCCACAAACGGCGACGGTAAGACCACTCCCTCTCTCTTTTTTTTACTTCTTTTGTGTATGCATGCAAAAATAAAAAAAGGAAGCGAGTATTTACCACTGGACTAACTTTTGTATTTCGATTGTAACTTCTGGTTCGATTACAACTTGTTCTTTTTTATTACTACTCTCTGTTCTTGTCTGTTACAACTCTCTCCGTTACAAAATATTTGTTTCGTACATATATATGCTTGTCTTTTGTTTTGGTACAAGTTGCATAATATTTTATTTTTTCAGATCTGGACTGACATTTCTTTTCTTGCTGTGTTTGACATGTTCTGAACACGGTGGTTGAAGATCGGCATGGTGGCGGTGTGGGGGTTCTGCCAGTGGCCAGACGCGTTCTCGGCCGTTAGACCAGATCTGATCTAACGGTCGAGATGGCTTGAAGGACGAACGGCCCATATGAAGCCTCGATTTGGTGAAACGGCTCCAGATCGTGCCACGTGGAGCTCAGCAGTCGAGGAGTCAGAGCGCGTGGGGCTCACGCACGCGTGGGATATCAAAGTGTCTGCGCGTGGACCACACGCGCGCGTGGCACTCGAACGGTCCATACGTGTGGAGCACGCAGCTGGCAGATATTTTAGTCCTTGGTTAGATCGTGGTCGTTGGAACAGATCTTGATCCAACGGCCCATAGTCACCTGCACACACAGTAACTGTAATTAGATAGGGTTTGGGCCAACCGGGCCTTGTAACTATTTGTAATTGGACTTGGACTGTAATTTATTTATTTAATATATATATATATATATTGGATTTCATTTCATATATCAGCCCAATAATATTAATAATAATATAATTATAGCAGCAATACACATACATAATACAAACGTATACTTATACAAACATTAATTAATATAACATACTAGCATACGTACATATAATCATACACATAATTAACATAACATCTATATACATTAAACAAATAAGCTCGTACTCTATAGATACATACGCGACACACATACACCATTAATACGTATACATACATAGCTTATAATATACATGCACACCACACCTTATATATATTAGTAATACTCATGCAAACAATAAACATATAATATAATAAGTATACATGCAACACTAATATGTATTTACAGGTAAAAATGAGTGATTACAGCAGGTATTGTGGCGACACCATGGAGTTAAGGAGGCCACGTGGAAGAGTAAGGCGGATATGTTGAGACAGTTTCCACATTTATTTCCTTCAGGTAAATTTCAAGGACAAAATTTCCTAAGTGGGGGAGAGTTGTAACACCCTAGTTTTGGGCCTAGGAGTTTCTAGGTTAATTAGACGGTCTGGTGGACTAGGATTAGGGATTAGAGTTGGATTCAAGATTAAAATCAGAATAAATATTTTTAGTGTGAGAAAACTATGGGAAAATATCCTAAATTCATTATTTAATATATGGACATTTTTGGTAAATTCAATTTTGAAAAATGGATTTTGGAAATTGGACATTTTGGCTAGTGACCAAAATGTAAAGCATGTAAAACTGCTTTTAGTGACTGTTTTGAAAAAGGGGTAAAATCTTAGAATCTTTAAGGAGAAATTTTACCAAATGTTTTAATCTGATTTTCCTATTAATTTGGAGTATGTTAAATGAGTTTAAATTAGTGAGGTTAAAGAGGATTTAATTAAGGAAAAATGATTATTTTCCTAAAACTACTTTTGACGTAACTCTTTTGTAACATCCCAAAATCTGATCTAGTCAGAATTGAGTTTCAGTGATCAGAAACCCTACATCGGAAAGGTCCAAATATTGTATTGACTTTGACCACAAGGTCAATTGCATCGATATTGGATTCTAATTGAACCAAATTATTGTTTAAGGACCTATTTGAATGTACTGAAAATTTGTTTAGTGACTAAACTATAGAAATTGAAAGTTTGGGGCTACAAGTATAGCTAATTGAGAGTTGAGGGACTAACCTTGCGATTAGCCCCTCCTCAATTATAATCATCCATACATGGGATGATCTGGCTCAATTCCTTCAAAAGAAGGAAAGCCTTGTTATTGCAAAAAAATAAAAGAAAGTGAATAGCATAGGAGGGCTTACCCGATTTCTAAAGAAGTAAGTACCTCCCTTGTCTTCATTTTCCTCCAAGCAAGCACCTCCATTGTTGAGGGTAGGAAAATCTTGAGTTTTCTTCGGTTTATTGATATTGAAACATTACTATCGATAGGGTAAGCCATAACCCCTAAACTATAAATGAAATCCATGGATAAATCAAGCTTAATCTTAAGCTAAGGTTTTGGTTACTTATGAAATTTGATAGCTAATAGCTATTTTAAGCTTTGATATTGATTTTGATATCGTTATATTGATTTCGATATCGTGTTATTGATTATAACCGATTCATATTGTTTAACCTAGTTCAAGAATTAGGTAGAGATCATCCACCGTCACCGAAGAAAGCTAGGGACAAAGGAATTATCATCCAAGAGCCGTAGGAGCATCAAATTATCGAGGTGAGTGTAGTCGGGGTCTCGGGATTAGGCTAGGTGCCTTTCCCGATTTCATTGTCATTGACTATAGCATGGCTAACATTCTTGTCAAGGAATATTGCATTGAACCACTTAGTGGATTCCATTGGTAAGCTAAGGTAAGTTGTTGCAGTCAATACTGATCAATGATATTGCCATTGAAATATGGAAGCATGGAATATTGATCAAAGAACATTGTCATTGCGATTGTTATAGCTATTGTCATCGAGTATTGATATCGACATAGTTGTTCTTATTGAAACATTGTAAGTGAAACATGGAACATTGCTATTGTCATTGAAATCATTGGTCATTGTCATTGCCACTGGTATTGTTATTGAATATTGATATTGACTCATTGCTCATTGATAAGAATATTGAATATTGCTATTGTTACCGAACACCGATCATTGATATTGTCACCGGACCTAAGATTCGAAGGAACTTTGGATACAATTGGCATGCCATAGAATTCATGATCTCAGTGTACGGGTGGACTACGGTCCTTGATATATGGCCTTTATTGTGGCGAGGCAGAGGGATATATGTGATATTGGTCATATTGGCGAGGCGGAGGGACTAGAACATTCATTTTTTGGGCGAGGCATAGGAATTCGTGTATCCACTATTCTCAATTGATCCAAGGGTTATTTCTGAAATATGGAATTGTTGTCATTGAATATGATCATTGCATTGTTTGCATTGATTTATTGCATTGTTATTGTTAAGATATGATTTGAAATGCATACCATTTCCATTGCTAATGTTATTGGTCATTACAATGCAGGGTGTACCGATACGGGTTCACCTATTTCGGTACGGTTGTGCATATTTGGTCAGTCAAACCACAGGTTAACCCAGGCGTATCGATACGGCTTCAAGGCGTTTCGGTACAAAGTTGGACAATAAGGTTTGGGAAATAAATTGTATTGGTACAGCCTTAGGGTGTACCGGTATGAGTCAACATCGGTCAACTAGTATCGATACAGGCTTAGCTGTATCAAAATGGTGTCTTTGAACAAATCAAGGTTGGCCAACACGCATCGATACGGGCTTAGATGTATCGATACGGGGTTTGACAGTTTCAATTGGAATTCTTATTCAGGTGCAGCCGTATTGATACGGCGTCGAGATGCTTTGATATGGTGGTAGTTAATTCTGTTAAAAGACATAGATTATAGTTCTGCACTGTTTACAAAATGGTCATTGAATAATGTTAGGCTTAATTGGAAGGGTAAATGATATCGGATTGACATGAAAATCTACAAGTTCAATGTTCCTATATTAAATTGCATTGTTGCATAGTCAATTGCGTGAAAGGACGCTTAAATTTCTGAAATTACAATTTAATCCTTGAAACTTGTATTAGTTAATAATTGGTCCTAAGTAATGGATCTTTGTTTTATGTTGAATAATTGGACTAATTCTTATGTTGGGTAATGACTAAAAAGCATAACATCGATTAAGAGTTGATCATTAATTGGAAATTTTATCGCATTGATCATCGTATTGTTCGCCGGTAGCACTCTCCGACCCGGTTCCCGACCAGGGCTAGAATGGGGTGTAACATATTTTCTCTAAAACTTTTCTCTCAAACTTTCATCAGCCAAACACTGTCTTTTGGATCAAGTATTTGAGGTAATGATCTTGATTTCTTAAGCTCTTGATTTCTTACGGATTCTCTAATCTTGTCTTCCAGAATCTCATTGTTTTTCAAGAATAAAACATCGAATTAAGAGAAAATTCACTCATTAGAGGTATGGTTCATTGTTCTCCTCTAACGAAGTATTTGATCATAGTTTAATGTTTTCTAATGAGTTTTAATGATTTAATTATAGAAATTGGTTAAAACAACATTTAATTGATGAGATTAAGTGATTTTCATGTTGGATTTGTTTTGCAGAGTTCTTGATTGGTTTTAATCATAACTTTGATGGTTAATGATGTTGATAAGTTGTCTCTAACATTGGAATCCCAAAACTACGTGAATCTCTAATTTCCTAGGTTGCTAGTGATGTGTTTTTGGTGAGTTATGGGTGTTTTATAAATGTTGGAAGTATAAGGGTGATATTGAGTTGTTTTTGGATGCTAATTGAAGGTAATTGATGGACTAAGCCTTTAGGTTTTGGTTGGGTTAAGTTTGGAAGGTGTTTGATGTTGATCTCGGTTGTTGCGGATAGGGTTTTGATATGGTTGTTCGAATTATTGTTGTTGAGTCTTTGAATTCATTTTGATTCATTAAATCCTCTATTTTTGTGTGGTTAAATAAGGAGAGGTTGATCCTCAAGCTCGTGGCACCATTTCGAAAGCTTTGGAGGAGTAGTTCGTATCGGCGAATGAGGTTTTCCGTAGTCGGTGAGTGAGGGCGTGGATTTTAGCTTTGAAGTGGTTTAAAGGTTATTTTGGGAGTTTAAATTAAAATTTAAATTCTGGTTTAAACTCAGAAGTAAGTATGATGTGATTCTCCCTCAGTCGTGCTTTGGCAAAAAAAATTTGTGCACTTGTTTTGAGTTACATGGTACCTACTATTTAAGCGTGTTTTAAGTATGTTTTATACAGGTTTTTTATTATATATTGATGATGGATGTATTGGGAAAATGATACATGTAAGTATGTGGAATACTTGTAATGCATGGTTTAATGCATTAGAAATGGTTTAGAATGTTGCATACAGAAACAATGAGGTACATGGGTAATAATGAATTATATTGGCAAGTGATGTGGTTTAAAATGTTATCAGATATAGTTGGTCGGCCATAGGATTGATAGTGAACTATAAAAATTCACCTTGGGTGTTGAGGGGTTTATGTGTACCGAATACTACACCACGAGTACCCTAACGGTTGAGGGGTTATATGGTACCGAAAACTCTTGTTAGTGGATTATACATCTAATGATGATTTGGATTGTGATGGTACCCGGTTGTGATTGTACCTTAATTCCGGTTGAGATTGTATGAAGTGTTGAGAGGACATTTGTTGAATCTGTGTATTTGATGTAATATTTTGTAAAGTGGAACTTGGTTATGATCATTTGAAATAAAATATAATTGATAATGTATCATGTTGATGGATTATGTTGTATAATGTTGATGTATACATGTTTACTCTTTAAGCCTTGTATATAGGTTGTTATGCATGGGAAAGCTTAAATTGAGGGCTAGCAATGGGATTTTGTTGTTGATTCATGATACATGTTGCATATGGTTTAATATGCATTATTTGGAAATGTTAAGTGCATGGTTTAAAAGGCATGGTGATGGTTTTAAAGAGGTTGAAATGGGATTTTCATTGTGGTTTTATAATCAATTTTAAATGCAGCACTCCTCACTAAACCTAGTGTGCTTACGCTCTCTTTGTCCATCAGTGCATAGAATTAAAGGTTGGAGGAAGCGAGCAAGAGAAGGAAAATCTAAGGACTTGATCTACTCAAAAGTATGGTTTTCAAACTAGATTAGTAGTAACAAAGACAATGGGGTTCACTATAGTTCGGGAGCGTTGTTTGTTAGACTCCCATTTAGTTCAAGTTTATATTGCTGTTGTGGAGTTGTATGAGGCTTTATATGTTTTGTTTTAATGTTGATTTACATTTTGTGCGTTGGGTGGTTCAGTTTTTAGGAAGCATGCCTCTAGACTTTTGATTGAAGCATGTGGCTATGATTTGATCATGTTTCTTTGATATTCTGGCATGGTTTGATATTTTCTTAGTGGTGTATATTTTTTAGGCATGTTTAATCATGTTTGAATCCATGATTGTATGAGAAACCAACAAATTTGGTCATAGGCCTGAGCGAATCCGTACACGTGACTCTGTACTGATATGGGTAAGTATAATTTGAAGCTAGGTTTTGATACGATGTGTAACACCCTAAAATCTGGTCTAGTCAAAATTGGGTTTCAGCGATCGGAAGCCCTACATCGGAAGGTCCAAATATTGTGTTGATTTTGACCGTAAGGTCAATTACATCAACATTGGACTCTAATTGAGTCATTTTATCA
Organism: Hibiscus mutabilis; assembly: GCA_019671005.1. NCBI lineage: Eukaryota > Viridiplantae > Streptophyta > Magnoliopsida > Malvales > Malvaceae > Hibiscus > Hibiscus mutabilis. The sequence goes on along the minus strand of CM033721.1, from coordinate 41,895,011 downwards.
TTTACGGACCTTATTGAATGTATTGAAAACCTTTAAGTCACTAAATCATAGGAATTGAAAGTTTAGGGGTTAAAGTTTAGTGTATCGAGAGTTGAGGGATTAACCTTGCGATTAGCCCCTCCTCAATTATAACCATCCATACGTGGGTGATCAGGCTAAATTCCTTCAAAGGAAGGAAAGCCTTGTTATTGCAAAACAAATAAAAGAAAAAAGTTGGATAGCAATTTTAAGTCTTACCCCGAGAATGAACCAAGCAAGCACCTTAAGCTATTGTCTCCTTCCTTCAAGCAAGCACCTCTATTGTTGAGGATAGAAAAGCTTGAGTTTTCTTTGGTTTATCGATATCGAATTATTGCTATTGATCAGATAAGCTATAATCCCCAAACTATTGATGGAATCCATGGATATTTTGAGCTTAACCTTAAGCTAGGGTTGGGTCATCCATGGAAATGAGCTAGCTAATTTCTATTTCAAGTTTAGATATTGACTCTGATATCTTTATATTGATTTTGATATCATATTATCGATTCTAACTAACTCATATTGTTTAACCTAGCTCAAGAATTGAATAGAGATCATCCACCATCACCGACGAAAGCTAGGAACAAGGTAATTGTCATCCGAGAGCTATAGGAGTGTTGCACGTGTAGGTGTACTGTAACTGATACGCAATTTGTGCAAGTATACACATCAAACAAGTAATAAAGTGATGAGTGAGTATCGTCTCCACAGGGATTGGAGGCCAAACTAGTTTAGTCAAAACACACAAATAAGACAGTAAACAAATGCTGTAGCAATAAAAAACAATTGTAAAAATGCTATGGCAAAAAGAAACAGGTTTATAAATGTTGTGACAAACAACTATGATGTAAACTAAGATGAAATAAGGTCACTTCAAACTTCCACTCACGTATATGAAACTTTATATGGGAAAGACTGGCTGGACCTACTATGGACTCTTATACCTAAGCCTAATGAGTGTCTAGAACTAACTTGCCTTTCTCATGCTCGACAAGTTCACAAGATTGCTTCTAAAACTATCTCTAGCAAGAAACCTGGTAGAAGGGAGTATTAAAGCAATACCAAAACCTAAACAAAGGCTAACTCTCGAAAGCTCTTACAAGTTTAGGGCAATAACGAACAATGGACAAAGCATGAAATGAACAAGAAAACAAACAAACATCCATTAAAGCATCAAGTATAACAAACATAACAAGCCCAAGCCACTTAAAATCAATCCATGGCTGGGCAAATATCATCCATAATCATTTGTTTAACAAAATCCATTCAAAGAAATGAAATGAAATGAAACAGCAAAGCAACTAAGTGAGAGAGAAACTCCTTATCTGTGTTGGATTGTCATGCACTGATCTAAGCACGCTGCTTCTCTCAAAGTCCAGCGAGAGCACCCCTTGGAGCTTTAACAATGGTGGACGCTTCGATGGAGGAAGAAGACGATGGAAGGAAGCTGCCTCTTCCTTCTCATTCTTAGCTCATTATTAACTTTTTCTGTCGTCTTTAAATGAAGGTATCTTTTCCTTCATATAGTGGGGGCTCCTAGGGTTTTGTGCCCTTGATTCCAAAAGAATATTCCCTTCACATGTGGGAATAAAGCAGGCTTAGCAGGTACACCTGTAGGGCCACAATAAATATCTTTAGTCGGTTGTCCTCTAGTGCGCCCAGGAATGCTATGGAATTTCTCCCTGCATTGCTCCTCATTTCCCTGCACATTACCACACCAACCAAAACCCTCCAAAGCAGCACTATTCTTGCAAATAATCAAAAACCACAAAACAGGAAACACCATATGCAACTACATGAGCTAAATGCGTCTATATGATATGAGATGTGATGAATTGGGCTTGATTTCATACAATAACTCAAGTAAAAGGGCATGAAATGTTAACCTTTTTCAAGGTTAACACACCCTCAAACTTAAGCCATTGCTTGTCCTCAAGCAACGAATAGAAATTAGCAGAAAAATGCTACAGCATAAAATCAGTTCAAGACAGTGCTACGGCAAAATTTCAGTCTTCAGACAATTTTGGCTCAAACATGCTAGGCAAATATGAGATTTTAAGAACTTTTTCCCATAGGCCAAGATTCTTCAAACGTGCGTGCATGTGACTACATCCTCCTTATGCTTAACAAAGTTAGAACATTTTTAGCTAAGTTCTCGAGTTTACCCTAATTTTTTCTTAATCAAAATAAGCATAGACTACTCCCATATTCCTTCTTCTCCTTTTTTTTATTTTTTATACCTTAAGGGGTGTCAGCTCATCACAACTACCGTCCCTAACTCTAGATGAATATGGAGCAAACATCTCACCCCCGAACTGGTAAGTAGAGTCATCCCGTGACAACTTTCATTCACTCATATGATGATGCTGCCATTTATTTTAAGCATAATAACCAGGCGCTACAACACATAGAGGAGTGTCCCTCTTTAGCTATGCTTTTGCATTTATTCATATTTTAACACAAACAACAAGGGAGCTAATTAAGACTTTAAGCTTTCATTTTTCTTTCATGCTCAACCTATATTCAAACTAAGGCATCCAAGAGTTCTTTTCACCAAAAATAATCGAACAGTTATAAGCATATGGAGCATGCAATCAAGTAGCAAAGCATCACAAAAAAATCAGGTCCTACAGGCAGTTCTACCAATCTCACAAGTCAAAACCATTCAATCAATTCCTATCCATAATAATCAATTTTTCATCATCGGACATCATCAAATTATTCATACAACTATCTTTAAACCAATCAAAATGCTATATCAAAGTTCTGCTTATCACTACATGCTAATGCAAATGATTAACTATGAACACTAACACCCCCAAACTTGAAAGATGCAGTGTCCTCAATGCATGAAAAATGAAATGAACTAAACTATAATGCAAATGCAAATGCAGGTTACCTCCTAAAAATCTACTTTGGTGTCGTTGTCTTGGTGGTTTTGTGCTAGATTTTCCATTTCTTTTGTAGTGCTGCGATGGGCTCCTCAGCCTCATCAGGTTGGGTAGGTTGGTTTTCTAAGTCCTCTTAGTTTAGGTGGTCATCGAGAACTTCATCAGCAGTAGCATCAAATTGGGTGTTCCATTCACGCACAGCGGTGCGTTTAAGGCGAGTCCTTGCTTTTGCTAAAGCATCTAGGTCTGGCACAGATGGCGGTGCAAGAACTTCTTCAGCTGGTTCTTCTTCTTCACTTTCGATAGGGACAGGCTCTTCGATGATTTGTTCTGGTGGTGGCGGGGTACTTTGCGGAGCTTTTCCTTTTCGTTGCCTCGCTGTCCGAGGGTTTTTTTCGACATTAGCAGTGGTAGACTTCTGTGGAGCAGAAGTGGTGGTTGGGGATGGCTCACTTGCTGGAACAGGTGGTGGGCGCTTCAGTGCATATGGTTTTTGAGCAAGCGGAGCTTGCGTTGGAGGCTAGGCTATCTTGGGCGTAATCAGATCATTGGGGAAAGGCGAGAAGTCAATCTCCATATGTGGGAGCATTTCCTTGAAGTAAGAATTGATGGTTGCGTCCCTCTCTTGAACATACTTGAAGTAAGTGGTCAGGCTGGCCTTCATGCCAGCCATGTCTACTTGTGAATGCTTAGTGGAGGCTACAAGGGTAGTTATCCTTGCTGTAGCAACAGTGCATGCCCCCCTCCAGCGTTTCTACTGGAGTATCCTCGCCAAATCCCCTCATCCAAGAATTTGGTCTAGTGTAAGGGCATTCTTGCTCTTTATTGTTTTATCCTCCTTTGGGTCCTAAAAGACTTACTTTTTGCGACACAGAGCCGTGATTAGGTTGGGAAAAATGAGAGGGTTTGACTTCCTCATTGCACAAGCATAAACTTCCTCAACGATAAGTTTCCCTACATCAATTCATCGACCGTTAAGGATCGAGTGTAGTAGTAGAAACCTCGTGATGTGGACTGTGGCAGTATGGGAGGTTGGCATCAAACGAGTCCTGAGGTAGTGATTCCAAACCATAGCCTCTAGTTTGAGGCATCCTCGCTCGACGGCCCTACTTGCTGGGTCTAACTTAGTCTCGGCAAAACAGAGGTCCTCCAACACTTCCTTGTGAGTCTGGGCATCTACAGATTCAGTAAAGGGGGAATGGTGGTCCATGACGTTCTGTAGGCCATAGAACTTGTTGATGGCAATGGCGGTGAACTTGACCTAGTCCCCTTATACATAAATTGCAGATTGTGTGGGGCTCGTCAGATGGGCATAGAACTCTCAGACCAGGGAGACGGAGATGTCGCCGCTAGGGTGTTCGACAAAAGTCTTCCAGCCTTGCTTGGCGATGACATCTAGAATATCTTTGTCAAAGTCTCCTTCCCCTTCTAATGGAGCTTTAAAGCCATGCTCCAGGTAAACATTTCGATTTTTCATCAGTTGGAACTGCTCCTTAGCACCATCATCAAAGAATCGCTTGATTTCCATAACTGGTTGGCCTGGGCCGCTGCTACTTTCTCCAGTGACATTTTTCCTGTGGGCCATGTCTTTGAAGTTGGGGGAGGTTTGCCAAAAAGTTTAGGGTTTCTTTTTGGGGTGATGGTGAAGAGTTGTGGTAAGGAAGATGAAAAAGATGGAGGGACAAGTGATTAAAGGTGGAGAAGATGAAGCGATGGGGAGTTGAAGTGTAACTGCTGCACGTTATAGGAGAGAGAAGGTGTTGATGACGTCTTTGATGTATGGGGAAAAGAAGAGAGAGGACAGGCTTTTAATGAAAAGTAGGAGAGAGAAGAGAGAGAGTAATCATGAACTAGGGTTTTTGTATTTTTAATATTTTAAAAGGAAAATAGCATCCCTCCATTTTTGCCCTTTTAATGCTGCCCCCCAAAAAGTCAAGAAAAATATAATTTGTATCTTCCTTAAAGTGGCAAAAGACAAAAGCACCCCTTAATGAAAAAGCTATGATATCCCGATAAGCAACCCTAACCTGCCACTTGTGTCCTTGTGCTTAAGTCTGCCAAGACAAAGCTGAGAAAAGACAGAGATTCGAAATTAAATAAACTATCAAGGGACAAAGGGCAAAGCTAAATAAAAGAAAGAAAAATATCTTTATTTATAAACATTAAAAACTTGAAATTCTATATCAAAATAAAGAGAGAGGGAGATTGCGGAATTCTTATGGATCGTGGAGAAGCTTGGCCGACTTGTCTCGCATGATGGGAGCTCCGTTGTAGATCTTCAGCCTCTTTCCATTCACTTTGAAAGCATTGTCATCATCTAGCTTTTTGATTTCAATAGCACCATGAGGATGGACCTTGTGCACAACAAAAGGGCCTGACCATCGCGATTTCAGCTTGCCTGGAAGAGCTTGAGTCGAGAGTTGTAAAGGAGGACTTGTTGGCCTTCAGAGAAATGTCGTGGCAAAAAAGGTTGATCATGCCACTTCTTAGTCTTCTCTTTGTACAAGTGTGCGTTCTCATAAGCTTGGTCCCTAAATTCCTCCATTTCGTTAGGCTCCAAAAGCCTTTTTTCACCAGCTAACTGGGCATCCATATTGAGCTTCTTGGTCATCCAATAAGCTTTGTGTTAAAGTTCCACGAGTAGGTGGCATGCTTGGCCATAGACAAGCTTAAATGGAGACATCCCCAAGGGTGTCTTGAAGGTTGTACGATATGCCCATAATGCTTCGTCTGGTCTGGAAGGCCAATCCTTCCTTTTGGGGTTTACCACCTTTTCCAAAATTTGCTTGATTTCTCGATTGGAGACTTCAGCTTGGCCATTGGTCTGAGGGTGATATGTTGTAGCAACTTTATGCCTTACCCCATTCCTCTATAATGCTTTGGCAATAAGCTTGTTGTCGAAGTGTTTTTCTTCATCACTTATGATAGCTTGTGGGGTTCCAAATCTCGTGAAAATGTTCTTGTGAAGGAACTTCAACACTATTTTTGAGTCATTCTTCGGTGATGCTATAGCTTCCACCCATTTCGACACATAATCGACTGGCAATAGAATGTAGAGATCTCCAAAGGATTATGGAAAGGGGCCCATGAAATCTATTCCCCACACATCAAAGAATTCCACCTCCATAATGCATTGCAATGGCATTTCATGTCTTCGAGATATATTCCCCGTCCTTTGGCATCTATCACATACCTTGCCGAATTCGTTTGTATCTTTGAAAAGTGTGGGCCAATAGAATCTGCATTGTAGGACCTTTGCAGTAGTCCTAGTTCCTCCAAAATGACCTCCACATGAAGATGAATGGTAATGAAATAAAATCTCCTTTTGCTCCTCTTTAGGGACACATCTCCGGATTATTTGGTCAGCACATTGCTTGAACAAATAGGGCTCATCCCAAAAGTAGAATCACACATTATGTTTGAACTTCTTTTTGCCGTGGCTATTCAAATCAGGAGGAAAAATACCACTAACAAGAAAGTTAACAATATCAGCATACCATGGAATTGATGTAGCATATAATATTTTCTCATCAGGGAATTCCTCCTTAATATCTAAGTTCTCCTCATTCTCATCCTTGTTTTCTAGCTTAGATAGATGATCAGCAACTTGGTTCTCATAACCCTTTCTATCCTTTACCTCCAAGTTGAACTCTTGCAACAGAAGTATCCACATAATAAGTCTAGGTTTAGCATCCTTTTTAGTCACTAAGTATTTAATAGCAGAATGATCAGTATGGACAATGACCTTAGTACCTATCAAATATGCTCTAAACTTATCAAAGGCAAACACAACATCTAACAGTTCTTTTTCGGTAGTAGTGTAATTGATTTGTGCATCATTTAGGGTGCGACTAGCATAATAAATAACATGAAAAATTTTACCTCGACGCTGTCCAAGTGCTGCCCCCACTGTATAGTCACTTGCATCACACATCAACTCGAATGGTGAGGTTCAATCTGGGGGAACAACTATGGGTGCTGAGATGAGCTTCTCCTTTAGTTCCTTAAATGCACTGTAGCATTCTGTATCAAAGATGAAGCGATAGTTTTGCTGAAGCAAATTACACAATGGCTTGGAGATTTTGAAGAAGTCCTTAATGCCAAGAAACTCCAAATCCCCTTCACTGTGGTGGGTGGTGGTAGCTTCTCAATTACTTCAACCTTTGCCTTGTCCTCTTCTATCCCTTGTGGAAAGACTTTGTAGCCTAGAACAGTTCCTTCAGTCACCATAAAATGACATTTCTCCCAATTCAACACTAAGTCTGCTTCTTCACATCTCTTGAGTACCTTGGCCAAGTTGCCTAAACACGATTCAAAGTATCTCCAGAGATTGAAAAACCATCCATGAAGATCTCCAAAAATTCTTCAACCATATCAGAAAAGATGGCCAACATGCACCTTTGGAAAGCAGCTGGAGCATTGTAAAGCCCAAAGGGCATTCGTCGAAATACGTAAGTACTGTAAGGGCAAGTGAAGGTTGTCTGCTCTTAATCTTCCAGTGCTATAGCAATCTGGTTGTACCCTAAGTATCCATCAAGGAAACAATAGAATGACTTGCCCACCAATCAATCTAGCATTTGATCAATGAATAGGAGGGGGTAGTGATCCTTCTTGGTTGCCTTGTTGAGCTTCCGATAGTCCATGCAAATTCTCCACCCCATAACAGTCCTTGTTGGTAAGAATTCATTATCTTCATTGCTCACCACGGTCATGTCTCCCTTCTTTTGTATACATTGTATTGGGCTGACCCATGAACTATTGGATATTGGGTAGATAATTCCCGCATCGAGCCATTTGATTATCTCCTTCATCACCACCTTCTTCATGATTGGATTGAGCCTTCTTTAGGGTTCAACAAAATTGTTGTGACAATCATCAAGCAAAATTTTGTGCATACAAATAGTAGGGCTTATACCCTTCAAATCAGCCATAGTCCACCCTAGAGCTTTTTTATGTTGAGAAAGCATATTTATCAAGCTACATTCTTGCTTATGTGTTAGACTAGAAGAGATTATCATAGGCAAAGTCTCATTACTACCCAAATAAGCATATTTAAGATATAAAGGTAATGGCTTTAATTCTAATGTTGGTGCATGCTCAAGTGAGGGTTTATGAGGGACAAATTCGGCAAAGTCTAAAGGTTCAAAGTGGGTACCTAGTCTAGCAACGATCAAGCTGGACTGTTGCACCTCCGATGGGAATTCCTCAAGCGTTTCATTTTCCTCCTCATTGAGTTTCACATAGTCCTTAATTTCCACAAAATTGCTGTAGCATAATTCTACAGCTTCTTCTTCTATCATAGCATATGTGTGTTGACACTTCTCATATTCATCCACATATTTGAGGGTGTTGAAGACATTTATAGTCACCCTCTGGTCAGCCACTCGCATGGTGAACTCACCCTTTTCACAGTCGATTAAGATTTGACCGGTTGCCAAGAAAGGTCGTCCCAAGATAATTGGGGCTTTGTCATCCACTTCACAATCAAGGATGAGGAAGTCAATTGGGAAGACAAATTTCCCACCTTAACCACAACATCTTATATCTTTCCTTCTGGTCGGACATGAGATCTATCTGCGAGTTGTAAAATTACTGTGGTGGGTCTTGCATCTCCCATTCCAAGCTTCATAAAGATTGACTTGGGCATTAGGTTGACACTAGACCCAAGGTCGCATAGAGCTTTCCCCACGTAATTATCACCTATGGAACATGGAATGATAAAGCTGCCTGGATCACTCCTTTTGGATGGCAAGTCGCTCAATACAGAGTAACACTCTTTTGTTGTAGCAATAGTATCGTACTTCTCCACCTTCCTTTTCTTGGTGACAATGTCCTTGAGAAACTTAGCATATATAGGCATTTGATCAATGGCCTCCAGAAAATGGGACATTGATATACAGTTGATTGAGGATATCAATAAATTTCTTGAACTGAAGATCGTCTTTGTTCTTCTTCAACCTTTTGAGGGAAGAGTGGTGGGGGTCTGGCTTCTCTTTTCACTAGTGGTAGGGGTTGTGGTTGTTCCTATTGAAGTTCCCCATATAGTTGATAGATTCATGATTGTCAGGGCATTTTCTCACATGATGGTGTCCATCACATTAAACACAAGTGGTTGCTACCTTTACTTCCTCTACCTCACTTGGGCGTTGGAGATTCTTCAACATGGTGGTAATAGCCTACAACTGGCTAAAACCGACTCATTATTGTCTGATTCTCGTGTCCCATGTGCTCTTCTTCTTGTGCTAAGTCTCGAAGTACGGAATTGGTAGTCATTTTTTGCTATCCTATCAAGGATATCAAATGCTTCTTGCGGTGATTTGTCCAGCAAAGTGCCATTTGCTAAGGCATCTAACATCATCCTTGTGGGAGCATTGACACCATTGTGGAACATGATGACTTGCATCCAGTCTTGAAATCCATGATTTGTACACTTGCAGAGTAGTCCCTTATATCTAACACAACACTCGTACATTGAATCATCATTAGCTTGACGAAAGGAGGTTATGTTATTCCTAACCTGAGTGTTCATGTTGGGTGGATTATACCGTAGCAAAAAACTGTGGCATAAATCTATCCATGACTCCATAGAACCATCTGGCACTCCACTCAACCAAGCTCTTGCTCGATCACGCAAAGAATATGGAAAGAGCTTGAGCTTCAATACATCTTCATGCACACCTTGTTGTCGAAAAGAATCACAAACTTCCAAAAATGCTCGAATGTGTTGTCTTGCATCTTCATGAGGCGATCCACCAAACTGTCCAATGGAATTCAACATGTTAAACATGACTGGCTTGAGTTCAAAATGAGTTGCTTGGATCTCGAGAGCCACAATTCCAGGATTTAGATCATCTAAGATAGGATTCAAGTGATCCCTAATAGCTCGAGGTCGAACTATTGCTCCAGGATTTGCTACAGCATTAGGTTCATCCAGATCTTCAACTGGTTGATTGCCTTGATTACCACTTCTATACATTTTTCTTAAGGCGTCTTTATGCATCTTCTTTGGCAAAATAAGTGAGTAATCTCAGGCACGAAAGGTGATAATGGTTCATCGGGTCTGCTTCAGGTCATGCAATCGCACAACACCTAAAAAAGTGAAACAAGAAAAACAAATAAAACTAAATAGAAAAATAAGAAATGATGTAAAGATAAACTCTAATAACCAATTGCCAATCCCCAGCAATAGCGCCAAAAACTTGTTGCGCGTGTAGGTGTACCATAATTGATACGTAATTTCTGCAAGTATACACATCGAACAAGTAATAAAGTGATGAGTGAGTATCATCTCTACAGGGATTGGAGGCCAAACTAGTTTAGTCAAAACACACAAATAAGATAGTAAACAAATGTTGTAGCAATAAGAAACAATTGTAAAAAAGCTATGGCAAAAAGAAACGGGTTTATAAATGTTGTGACAAACAACTATAATGTAAACTGAGATGAAATAAGGTCACTTCAAATGTCCACTCACATATATGAAACTCTATATGGGAATGACTAGTTGGACCTACTATGGACTCTTATACGTAAGCCTAATGAGTGTTTGGAACTAACTTGCCTTTCTCATGCTCGACAAGTTCACAAGATTGCTTCTAAAACTATCTCTAGTAAGAAACCTGGTAGAAGGGAATATTAAAGCAATACCTCTCAGCGTAAACCCTTAACATGCAACTACCAATTAAAGCTCTACTCCTTTTAGTCGTTGAAACTCTACACTTATCTCTAAGGTGAGTTAGGATTTTGCCTCTCCCACTTTAGTCTTAGCCTAACTCTCTCGAATATTAAGCTAACCAAAACCTAAACAAAGGCTAACTCTCGAAAGCTCTTACAAGTTTAGGGCAATAACGAACAATGGACAAAGCATGAAATGAACAAGAAAACAGGCAAACATCCATTAAAGCATCAAGTATAACAACCATGACAAGCCCAAGCCACTTAAAATCAGTCCATGGCTGGGCAAATATCATCCATAATCATTCGTTTAACACAATTCATTCAAAGAAATGAAATGAAATGAAACAGCAAAGCAACTAAGAGATGGAGAAACTCCTGAGCTGTGTTGGATTGTCATGCACTGATCTAAGCACGCTACTTCTCTTAAAGCCCAGCAAGAGCACCCCTTGGAGCTTTAACAATGGTGGACGCTTCGATGGAGGAAGAAGAAGATGGAAGGCAGCCGCCTCTTCCTTCTCTTTCTTAGTTCACTATTAACTTTTTTCACCTTTCTTAAATGAGAGTATCTTGTCCTTTATATAGTGGGGGCTCCTAAGATTTTGTGCCCTTGATTCCAAAAGAATATTCCCTTCACATGTGGGAATAAAGCAGGCTTGGAAGGTACACGTATAGGGCCACAATAAATATCTTCAGTCTATTGTCCTCTAGTGCGCCCAGGAATGCTATCCAAAATGATATGGCCTTTCTCCCTGCATCGCTCCTCATTTCCTTGAACATCACCACACTAACCAAAACCCTCCAAAGCATCGCTATTCTTGTAAATAATCAAAAACCACAAAACGAGAAACACCATATGCAACTACATGAGCTAAATGCGTCTTTATGCCATGAGATGCGATGAATTGGGCTTGATTTCATACAATAACTCAAGTAAAATGGCATGAAATGTTAACCTTTTGCAAGGTTAACAAGGAGCATCGGATTATTGAGGTGAGTGTAGTTAGAGTCTTGAGATTAGGCTAGGTGCCTTTCCCGATTCCATTATCATTGTATATAGTAGTGCTAACATCTTTGTTAAGGAATATTGCATCGAACCACTTAGTGGATATCGTTGGTAAGTAGAGGTAAGTCATTATATTGAATATCAGACATCGATATTGTTATAGCCATTGTCATCAGTCATTATTATTGAATTTGCCATTGATATAGTCATTGAATTAATGAAGCATTGAACATTGGACATAGAGCATAGTCATTGCTATTGTTATCGTCATTGTCATTGTCATTAAACATTAATATCGATATAGTTATCGTTATTGTAATATTGAAAATGAAGCATCGATCATTGCCATCACCATTGAGATCATCGATTATTTCCATTATCATTGATATTGCTATTGAACATTGGCATCGGAACATTGCTTATTGGTAAGAACATTGGATATTGTCATTGTTATTGAACATTGATTATTGATATTATCAACGAACCTTGGATTCGAGGGACATTGGATACAATGGGCATGTCATAGAATTTATGAGCTCATAGATATGGATGGACTACGGCCTATATTGTGGCAAAGCGGAGGGATGTTTGTATTTTTGGTCATATTGGTGAGGCGTAGGGAATTCACGTATCCACTGTGTTGAATCAATTCCAATGATTAATATTAATCTATGAACTAAATGATATTGAACATGAAATATATCATTGATGTTTTTGAGCATGAGTTGTTATGCATTCCATTGTTAATTGCATTGTTTATGACTACCTCACTAGGAAAAGTATGCCTAATGCATTTCATCTAATGCATCTCAGTTTGATCAAGTTAGCGACTCGAGATTGGAGCAAATCAGAAGTTTTGGCAAGTCATCACAAGACAAAAGTAATGTATATTGCTCTTGCGAACTCCTAGTATGGTGGCAAAGTAGTTAAACTAGTCACTTTTAGCCTCTTTGGTGTGTGTGCATTGCCTATATTCTATATAAAGGCTTAAGGCTCAATATGGTATTATAGAAGTGGTTAAAAGTAGGCTATATGGCATAATTGGCTCTAAAAGGTAAAAATCTAGTAAACGGATTCGGACGTATGTGAAATTCGACATGCTAGTAGATTATAGTGTTTTGGACTTACTGGTAAAGCTTCATTGCATTTGGATAATGTATGATAGGTTAATTTGATTAAAAACTAGATAAAATATGTCATTACAGTGCATGGCGTATTGATACTTCCTAGGGGGTATCGATACGGGCATCCATAATTAGACTTAGTAAACAGGGCATATCGATACTGCATAGTGCGTATCGATACAGATTTTGGTCACTGGAATCTAGAAAAATTAAAGGTGTAATACCCTGAAATTCAGTCTAGTCGAAATTGTGTTTCGGCAATCGAAAACCCTACATCAAAAGGTCCAAATATTGTATTAACTTTGACTGAAAGGTCAATTGCATTGATGTTGGGCTTTAATTGAGTCAATTTATTGTTTAAGGACCTTATTAAATGTATTGAAATCCTTTAGTTACTAAATTTTAGAAATTTAAAGTTTAGTGTATCGAGGGTTGAGGGACTAACCTTGCGATTAGCCCCTCCTTAATTATAACCATCCATACGTGGGATGATCATGCTCAATTCCTTCAAGGGAAGGAAAACTTTATTATTGTAAAAGAAATAAAGTGAATAGCAAAGAGCTAGAAACTTTACCCGATCATTTATCAAGCAAGCACCTCCCTTGTCTACACCTCATCGTCTCCTACCTCCAAGCACATACCTCCATTGGTGTTTGTCAAAGCTTAGGTTTTCTTCGGTTTATTGTTATCGAATCGTTGCAATTGAATGGGTGAGCTTAATCCCTCAAACTATTATTGAAATTCATGGAGATTGAGAGAGTAATCTCAAGGTAGATTTTGGTTATCCATGGATAATCTATAATTATTGTTTATATCGAGCTTAGATATTGATTTTGATATCGTTATATTGAATTCGATATCATATCATCGACCCTAAGAATTTCTCATTGTTTACCTAGCTCAAGAATTGGATAGAGAGCATCCACCATCTCTGTCGAAAGCTAGGTACAAGGGAATTGCTATCCGATAGCCGTAGGAGCATTGAATTATTGAGGTTAGTGTAGTCGGAGTTTCGGGATTAGGCTAGGTGTCTTTCCCGATTCCATTTGGCTCTGTATACAATATTGCTAACATCATTGTTAAAGAATGTCGTATTGAACCACTTAGTGGATGTCGTTGGTAAGTAGAGGTAAGTCTTTGTATCAAACATCGGACATCGATATTGTTATAGTCATTGCCATTGATCATTGTCATTGATTTTGCCATCGATATGGTTATTGAATTATTGAAGTAATGAACATCGGACATAGAGCATGGTCATTGCTATTGTCATCGTCATCGTCATTGTCATTGAACATTGATATCGATATAGATATTGTCATCATAACATTGAATATGAAGCATCGATCATTGCAATTGCCATTGAAACCATTGAACATTTCCATTGTCATTGATGTTGCCATTGAACATTGGCATCGGAATATCGCTTATTGATAAGAACATTGAATATCGTCATTGTTATTGAACATTGATTATTGATATTGTCACCGGTCCTTGGATTCGAGAGGCATTGGATACAATTGGCATGCCATAGAATTTATGAGCTCAGCGTACGGGTGGACTACAGTCCTAGGGTTACGGCCTATATTGATTTGGCGAGGAGGAGGGATGTGTTGTGGTATTGGTCATATTGGGGAGGCAGAGGGACTAGACCATTCATTGATTTGGTGAGGCATAGGGAATTCACGTATCCATTGTGTTGAATCGATTCCAAGGATTAACATTGAACTATGAACTAAATGATATTGGTCATGAAACATAGCATTGATGTCATTGAGCATGAGTTGTTACGTATTCCACTGTTATTCGCTTTGTTCATGACTACCTCACTAGGCAAAGTATGCCTAATGCATTTCATCTCATGCATTTCAGGTTGATAGAGTTGTTGAATCGAGATCATAGAATTTTGAAGCTTAACAAGTCACTTGCAAGTCAAAGTAAAGTATTTTGTCTTTATAAACTCCTAGAATGGTGGCAAAGTAGTTAAACTAGTCACTTATGGCCTTTATGATATGTATGTTTTGAGCTTGTGGTGTAAAAGTGCTTAAGGCCTTAAATGGTCTTTTGGAATTGCTAAAAGATGGTTAAAATGGCATAATTGGCTTGAAAGGGTAAAAACCTAGGAAACAAATTTGAATGAACGTGAAATTTGACATGTTATTAGATTATGGTGTTTTTTAAAGGCCAAATCATTTTCTTACGTAACTTCTCTTTTTCTCTCAACTTTCTCTGTACTTTCTCACCAGCCAAACTATGATTTCCAAATAAAATGAAGAGTAAATATCTCTTTTGATTTACTCTTTGATTTTCTCAATTGATCTTTCATTTCTACATCAAATAGGTTTGGATTTCTTGGAGGTTTTCAACCAAACCATTTCCAAACAAGGGAAAAGATATTGTTAGAGGTGATATTCTCAATTCTCCTCTAATCAAAGGTTCTTTATTGAAATTCCCAAGTTCTTGACTCTTGTGATTTGTTTTCCAACTTGATTTGATTTTCAAATGATGTTATATTGATTTAATTAGAGTTTTATTGATGAAATCAATTGAGATTCATTTTGATTTAATTATTCTTAGTTATGGTTTGATTTTAATCATAATTTTGATTTTAAATGATGTTGTTAAGTGGCTTTAATGATGGAATCCAAAAACTAGGTGAATTGCTAGATTTCTAGGTTGAAATCTTCTAGATTTTGGCTTGATTATGTTGTTGGTTGGATACTAGGGGTAAATGGTTAAGGGAAGGATGTTTTTAGACGTATGTTGATGATGTTTTGATGTTAATCTCGCTGGGTAAGGGCCAGAGATTGGTTAGATTGATTTCACCAATGTTTTCAGTAGTTTTTGGTTGGCGAATGTTGGGTAAATGTAAGAGGAGGTTGTGAGGTTATGTTGCTGAGAATTTGGATGCAAGAATATGCATTAATTCTCTGTTCTAATGTGTTTAAAAGCATGGGAGGTTGATCCTTCGTTGATTGAAGAGAGTTTGATAGCTTCGGAGGCTTGAAATCGCTTCTACAAAGCAAGTGAAGCATAGTCGGTGAGTGGAAATGGTTTTAAAAGCTTTTCAAAGGTTTGAAAGCAAGATTTGGGGGTTTAGATTAAGCTTGAAAAGCTAATCTAAGCTCAAAAGTAAGTATAGATGATTTCGCTCTCGGTTATCGGATCCCAAGGTTTTATTAAATTCATGCGCATGTTTTGAAGAATGATTTGTTACCTACAGTTATATGCATGTTTTAGAAATGAGAAATGTTGCATATGTTTATATTTTGAAGAGTCATGGGTTTAGAAAATGCTATGCAACATGTTTGAGAAAATGCCTAAATACATGGTGTAATGTGTTTGAGACGCTTTGATAGAACTTGGTTTGATAAATGCATATGAAAAATAGTGGGTAATGTTGCTTGAGACTATATATTGGCAAGTGGCAAATGGTAAAATGTTATCAAATATAATTAGTTGGCTATAGGATTCAAAGTGCACTATAATAAGTCGCCTCATGTGGGTTGAGGTAGCGCCCCCATGGGTACCGCAACGGTTGAGGTAGAGCTCGATATGAGTCTTCTGTTGTGTGATGTATACATTGTAACCGTCGAGGTAGAGTTTGAGATAGAGTCTTCGATTACGAGAGATGTATGAGATTGTGGTAGATAAACCACGGTAGAGAGTAATCCGTGTATACGATGGGTTTTGATTATGAGAAAGAAATAGTTTTGTTATGGTCACTTCTATTGCCAATATATGTGAGATAAATGTATCATGTACTTGTAGAATTTGTATAAAATGTTTTATACATGGGATTTATTTTTAAGTTGCTTTTGATGAACAAGCATGAAAGGCTTAAATCGAGGTATTTGCACTGAGTTAAGTGCATGAGAAATATGATACATGTTGGGAAAAGAATTGTAATCTTGTTTTGAAAGAGAATTTTAGCATGAGATGGTTTGAGCATGAAGAAAGAAAGTGTCTTTATGAAACGGCTTTATGCATTGTTGAATGTTTTAAATGAGCTTTCCTCCCTAAGCATTTATGCTTACGCTCTCATGTTTTCAACAATGCATAGAAATAGTTTGGTTTGGGCAGCGAGGAAGCAACAAGGGAATCTAAAGAGTGTGCTTTAACTCAAGTATGCTTGATGGTTGCTTAGGTGTTAAATGCATTTAGAAATAGCTTGGTTGGGCATCGAGGAAGCAAAAAGGGAATCCAAAGAGTGTACTTTTACTCAAGTATGGTTTTATGCAAATAATGGTAATAAATGGCAATGAGGATGACCATTACGATTTGGGAGTTTGATGTTATGAACACCCTGTTTTTGATGCAAGTTTGTGATGCCTTTTTGGACATGTATTTGGCCTTTAAGCTTTGGTAGTATGTTTGGTTTACGTTTGAGGTTAAAACGCTTATATGACTAGGAAGCATTCCTATAGATTTCATGTTAAATTTGGAAGTGTGCTTGATGGTTGCTTAGGTGTTAAATGCATTTAGAATTATGCTGGCAATGTTGCATTCATGTTTGGGATATACCTTGAAGTGTATTAGATACTTGAACGTATGCAAAATCTGGTTAAAATGTCATTATAGACCCAGGTGTACCGATACACCTATGGTCGTATCAGTACGGCTAGGCCAAATTGGCTTTGAAGCATCGATACAGAAAGGACCGTATCGATACGGTCCAAGGCAAAATAGAGGCGTCTTATCGATATGTGGGGTGTATCAGTACGATATTTTGACACTGGAAATCTGAGATTTTGACGAGATGAAACATATCGATACGGGCTTGAGTGTACCGATACACTTGGCTGTTTTGTTAGTTATTTTGGATATTTTTTAGTTCTATTTTCTTACACTTTGGTCCATGCATGTTGTGGATGCAATTGGTTTCTTTGGGAATGTTGTTTAACGCTGCAAATCAACATGTGAGCATGAAATGGGTTTAATTAAAGGCTGATAATCTTAATTTGACCAAAGTCTTTATAAATATCTATTTTTACAAAATGGTCCTTTATCTATTTTTGGGTCTAATCGGATGTCCAATTGATGCCCGATTTGTGCCGCGCTTATCTGTTGTTAGCATGATCACCTTAAGGAATAATAAATGCATCTAGATAAGACAAGTAAAAAAAGGGTCGTTTGTTGAGTTAAACCTTTGTGGGTTTTCTTCGACATTCCCTGTGTGGCTCGCTCGATTCTGTCTTGCGGCTAGACTGGGTCAAGGGGGTTACATCAAAGATAGGTCATAGATCAACTAAGAAATAGAATCACGTAACCATATGTACACCTAGAACACAAGGAACTAATCCAACCATTATTTAATCCATTTTAAAACATTAGATCCTAACCATCAAATGTACTTGGCATTAAATAAAATCAACATCGTACCCATTAAATAATGTTATCAACCAACATAATATAAACTCCAACCACATAATCAAGCCCTATACAAGCTAACATCCCAACGGTTAACCCACATTGCCTTATTACAAAATAATGGTAACACCATAAAACATACTCTTTAGAACGTTTATCTTGGGATCATTCCTTGCCTTGAACCACAACTCTGCACTTGCTTAATTCACTGCATTGATGGAAGAAAAGAGAGCGTAAGCAAATAATGCCTAGTGAGTGCGCAAAAAGGGTTAAACGTCAATGCATTTTCAAAACCAATATCGATATTAGAAACCTTTATCAAAGCTAGTCAAACACACCATTTTCAAAGCATTTAAATAAAACATGCTTTTTCGAAACATATACTTCATGCTTTCATAACAATATTTTTATTCTCAAGACAATTAAATAAAACATGCTTGATCAAATCATAAGCATCATATCTTTTGGCATAAACCATGCCTTCAATGTAAAGTGAGATATGAGTGTAAAGCCAACACAATTTGCTTACTTCTTGTGAAAACATTAAATGCATAACAACTGTATGCATCAAAATACTTTTCACAAGCCTCATGCTTAATCAAACCAAAGCACTTTTTCATTCGTTTCCAAAACGTATCATGCATAACAACCATATGCATCAAAACACTTTTCATATGTCTCATATATCAGCAATTATTGTGACCCTGGTGTAGCGACTATTTTTTTGTAAATGAAATGAGGTTTCCTATAAAATATTTTATTTAAAAGGGGAATTTTGGAAAACTTGTTTTTCGTAAAAATTTGGAGTCGCTAATAATCAATTCAAAAGGGTGGACCGAACACCAGAGAAATAAAACCAGAGAAAATTTTGAGTTATGAGTTAGTTACGCATAGGGAAGGATTAGCACCCCCACAATGCCCAAAATCGGTACCTAAAGGTTCGCATCGTATTTATTAAAGAAAATAAAAATTTGAGTTAATTTAAATTCTAATTCCTAAAATGCATATGTGCATGACAGTTTAAAACTTGCCTCGATATTCACAATAGTCAAAGGAGATGACACTCAGAGACCGGGATGCCACTCCTAGTAGAATACCGGAACAATAAGACCTAACACTATATGCAACAAGATATATGTATGAACAATTATGACATAACAAAAATATTAAATTACAATAACAATATACATACGAATCTAAGAACTATATCAAGATAAATATAAATACGCAAATATTATTTCATACAATACATGCGCACATGTTATTATACAGTATGCTAAAATAATTGAATACATAATATAATAGGGGATTAAAGTAAACAACAGAACTGAATGATCCAATTTTAACTATTTTTAGTGATTGAAATAAAATAAAACAAATTAAAGGGACAAATTGAAAGCAAAAAAAAGGATCGGATTGCAAAGCCATTTAAAACTCAAAGGACCACAGGCACAATTTTACCAAGGGGTAGGGCAGAAACAAAAGTTAGTTTGGGGCGGAGGTCCTTACTAAGTAATTATCCCACTTTACCCAAGTATATAACCTAAAAGAAAGGCTATTTGATTCATTTTTTCCTTTTTTTGTTCAAGCCGTCCCTCTCCTCTCTTTTTTTCTCTGTTTTTGGTTTAAGCTTTCAAACCCTCAAACTCAAAACTCCACCCTTTTTCCATACTCAAAAATTAAAACTTCCTAGATATGGTTGAACAATGGTGGTTCGGAGTTGGCCATGCATGGCGACGGTGATTCGAGATCAGACCAAGGTAAGCCTAATCGTCTCCTTCTTTTATTTTTCTTGCGTTTATATTTGAATAAAAAGTAAGAAAATGTACCTTTTTCCTTGTATTTGAAACTTTGGATCTGGAATTTTTTTATTTCTTGTCCAAAAAAAAAACATCTCCCTTCTACTACAAGTATGGGTTTTTATACCCAATTTTAATACCTATAAAAATATAAAAAGCAGCCTTCATTTATGTTTATTTCGCTTTGGTATGATGTTTAGGATAATAATAATAATCATATTTCTTCGCTTTTGTAGGTCTAAAGCAATTTTTGGGCAGTGGAGCAGGCTGTCAGGCGGCGGCCATGCCGGTGGTGGGCTAAGGTGGCGCGCATGCGAGTCACGACATTCGAATAGCCGACGTGTGGCTTGCACACGCCTGTGGAATTTTGATGGTCACCGTGAGCGGTGGTAGTTGAAAGGTTTAAGATATTAAGGTTTTTTATTTTTAGGGTTTTATTCGGGTTTAATTGGGTCGTGTCAGGTTTGACAAATGAGCTTAGTTATTTATTTGTAAATGGGCTTGGGTGTAATGTGTTTGTATTTGGGTAAAATAATAATAAAAAATGGATTCTTTTGTTTTTTTGGATCTGGTTTTGAATTTAATTTGGGTCTAAGCCCATGACAAAATGGGTTATTACAACTGCCCCTCTTTGCTCGTTTTTGTGTAGCAGGAATAGAGCAAAGACAAAATAATAACCATTTTTGTTCGGCCAGGTTCTTGGTTTCTTTTCTCTGGCCACCACTTATTATTTGATCTTCAATTGGTCCATTTGGCCGCTACTATAGGCAAAATCTTCAAAATAAGAGGATCCATTGGGGAGATAAAATCTTCAAACTAGAAATTCGGGGTCATAAGTTCTTCCTACACAGAACTGTTCACTCTTCTCTGTGTAGAGCCTTGAAGAAGCGAATTCTTCATGTATAGAATTTAGCTTGTCTTTGGCAAAGTCTTTGAGCTGCAAGTCCTTCATGTATAGAACTTTTCGCCTTCAACTATTAACATTGCAGGTTTTCCCTGTATAGAACCTTTTGCGTCATGGGTGGGTTCTTCAAACTGAGAGTTCTCCCTATATAGAACTTTTCTTCTTAGAATCCCAAAGTAGATGTTTCCCTTATATAAAACTCTTTACTTCAAAATCTTCTGAGCTATAGGTTTTTCTATATAGAACCTTTCGCTCTCTTTGGGATAGATTCCTCGAGCTGCAAGTTCTTCTTATACAGAACTTTTCACCCTAAAATCCCGAAAATCATGAGTTCTTCCTATATAGAACTTTTGTCTTCAAAAAGGGTAATATGTTCTTTGATAGCGCGAGTACCTAAAGTTCCCACTATTTTACTATCTATCGTCTTGGAATCACGAGTTCTTCTAGAACTTTTTATTTTTTTCTTGGTGAATTCTTTGAGCTACAAGCTTAAATCTTAGTCTTGAGGAGACATCCTTATGAAAGGATTGGAATAAGAAAAACATCATTACGAAACGATTAAGTCAAGAAACTCGGTTTTAAGAAAATTATCCTTAAGAATGATGAAATTAAGAAATTCGGTTTTAAGCAAAACGTCTTTATGAAAGGATTAAATTAAGAAATCTTGATTTTTAAGAAAAATATCCTTATGGAAGGATCAATTAAAAAGTTGATTTTGAGAAAAATATCCTTATGGAAGGATAAATTAAGAGATTTGCGTTTTAAGCAAAACATCTTTAAAAAGAATATCCTTATGGAAGGATCAATTAAGAAATTGCTTTTGAGAAAATATCCTTATGGAAAGATAAATTAAAAAATTTGATTTTTAGAAAAATGGTATCTCGCTTTGAGACTATCAAAATACCCTGATTTCTAATCGTCTTGGCATCAAAAGAATGTTTAGCATCAAGCCTTAAGGTCTTACTAATGGCCCGAAGGACTTAAGAAATGGATTCATGCCAATAGGCTACCAACACCCCTTAAAATGATGCCCCAGTTTCTATCCGTCTTGACATCAAAAGAAATCCATCAAAGGTGATGGCTCAAAAGTCCAAAATAGTGATATCTTGCTTTGAGACTGCCGGAAGATCTCTCTCTTTTTTTTCTTTTTGAAAATATTGAGATAATCATATCAATATAGGTGAAACTCAAGCGTATGTCTTCTTGATCGACACAAAGGTGTATGAAGTTCTTGCCAAAGTCATCTTCTTGGAAACTACCTATAGGTTTCCTGTACGAATGCCTTTCAATTAATATGATAAAGATGATGCATGAGCATACTTAATGATGCAAAGATGCATATGTTCATGTAAAATGACATTCTCAATATTCACGTGGATGTAAAGATGCATGCAATTCTTGTTTAAACTTTTCGGTTAGCTCAATATTCATGTCATCATTTTTATGAGTCAGTAGGCTTCGTCTTGGGACTACAATCCTTCATCATTCTTATACCCCCAATGTAATTTGCCCCCAAAATTCTATTGTTCATCCTTTGTTCAATCGTTCAAGTCGAGTGACCTCGGTCGGTATCATCCCTTTACTCAAGAAATTCTTTTGATTTCTTCAATAATCAAATTCTTTCACAGACAATGATGCCCCATTAACCGCAAAAGACGATTTATTGTCTCGTGTCATGTAATGCCTCATCGTCTATGCATGGTTGATCATTTTCATTAACAACCTTACATCTAGAAATTCATCTCTGAAGCAATACAAAGAAATCATTTTGCTCATAAAATGACAGTTTGTTAATCGGCATTTTAACCAAAGATGCCTTTTTGGATTAATATACAAGACCTTGAAACAAAAATCTTAATAAATAAAAATAGAATAAGAGCCCAGGATATCAAGTGTAAGGGCATCTCAAAATCAACCTTCCGATGATCATTCCAAGCATAACTCGTGTCTATGAAGACTCTAAGTGTTGTGGCGATATTTGAAGCCATGGAATTCTTCCTAGATCACTCAGTTCAACCTCATGATTACCGCATTGCTACAGAAAACTACTTCTCGATTCTCATTATTTACTCCATTCAAAAAAATGGACTTGCTTAACCGTTGGAGTACAAAAATATCATTCTAAGAATAAAATTCTAGGTGCATGTGTATGCTGCCGATTGTACTCTTTATTGAACATGCCTATTACCAGGCTTTGAATATGCCTATTACCAGGCTTCAAAAATTCCTATTACCAGGCTTTGAACATAGGAGTGCTTTTTTCCCCTTTTTTATTTATACTTATATTTTTGTTGTTAGTTATAATCTATTAGTTCCTAGAAGAACACGCTTAGAATTTCAATTTCAAGCAACTCTACATGGTTAAACTTTAGAACTTTTCCATCATCGAATGTCATCAAAGGAGTAGTAGTCTTGTTTTGTCGACCAGAGTCTATTAGGGATGAAGTCACACTTCATCGTTATCACAACACTTAATTGATCTCAGAATCAATGTCGGACCATGCAATTGAGATTTATGGACCTACAAAGGTTAGAAGTGGTATACACATATATATGGTTTCAAGGTCATTGTATGCTAAGCAAAGATGCAACTTTCATTGGAATGAAAATTCACAAACATATCATATGCCTTTACAAAAGGATCTTTGCTATTTGTGGGCAAAAAATAGCAAAGTTGATTCGATGCATTACTTCAAAAGAAAATTTCCAAATGCAAGGAATTAGCAAATGAACATCCAAATTGGGAAATTAGCATCTCCCCAAAGCTTACATCTGTCATTTTATTTCTTAAAACTTCAAAATACCAGCTTCAATTAGACCTTGAACCTTATTCTTCAAAGCTCCACAATTCTTCGTTGTGTGGCCTGTACTTTCCATGTGGTAATTACATGTGGCATTGACATCATATCCTTCAGGGTAGGGAGAATCCTTCGGCTTGGACTGCACAGGGCTAAACAACTTCTTTTCAACAGCCACCTAATTTATACGAAATAGGGCCCTATCGAACCAAGCCCTCTGTACATTGCCACTCATAAATCCTATGCGCACCAAAGAATTGGAAATAATGGGCAGCAGCCACCACCGAAACCAAATTTCCACTTCTTCAACCCCTTTTCTTCTTACGTACAATACCTACAACCCACACGAATTACATCTGGCAACTATTGCCACAAAACCGAAAGGTAGGGACCACGACAGTGCCACTGCCTTGTTAGTACCCTGCTTTGGCTGTTGAAATCCTTCCTATTTTTTTAAACTCTACGATTCCTTGCAAAAATTTCATCAAACACCTGTGGTGGATTCAAATTTACGATCCAATAATTCAATCAACCATTCTATCTATTATCCCATCTAAGAACTCAAATCTAAAATTCAACCAAATAAATTAATTTCGAAAATTAAATTACAAATCAACTTTAGATTATTATTACCCATGCATAAAACATTAGAACTCTATAAAAATCATTAGAGTACTATAATTTAATCAAGATTTATGAGAAAATAGTATAGATGATGTAGAAATCAAAATCCTTAATCCACAATTGTTTAGAAATAAATAGAGAAGAAATTGAAGTAGAAATAATTAAGGAATCAATAAATCTCTAAGTTTTGTTTGAAAGAAAATTAAAAGAAACCTTAGAAACGTCTTTCTCATCTTTTATAAAAGTATAACCATTAACTTCTTTTTGCTAAAAACAAGAGGGAAAAGATATTTTTTATTTGATTTTATAATTCCATTA